>JABASH010004393.1:0-14108 GCA_019776445.1 Tomocerus maximus | reverse complement strand
AGATTTCATTGGGAGTTCAAAGCTTGCACTCCAAAAACATAATTCATAGAGACCTCAAGCCAGCAAACATCCTTTTACTCAATTCCTACCGAAAAAGTGATAATAATATAGTCGTCAAAATAGGTGACTTGTGATTGTCTAAGCAGAGTTATCAAGAATCAAGAGCAAGCAGAAAGAGCGTAATGACCATTTGTGGAACAGACCGTTATCAAAGTCCCGAACAGGTTTAATCATTTTTTTTTGTGTTTTTTTATATATTATTTTCTCTGATTTACCCAGGTTCTAACAATTGTCGTCTCGTTCAGGAAATGGAAGCAGACTATGGCGTATTGACGGATATATTCTCCTTGGGAATTATTTTTTTAGAAGTTTTGTACTCAACTGTTGAAAATAACGAAATCGTAAACGCTAATACCAGAAATGGTTCAATTCCAAAAAGTTTTAGTCTCTCGTTCCATTCCGAGGTAATTATTATGTTTACAAATACAAATTTTGCAAATAAGATTAAACACGAAATTTTTTTGTAGGGAAAGCTAATTAAAGCCATGTTGTCACATAATCCGAATGATAGACCGAATTCAGACTCAGTGACAAATCAATTAAATGATTTGTGGTACACAAAAGGTAAGATATACTTTTTTCGTATTGGTGTTCTATTATTTCGTATTCATGTTCATAATAATAATAGGTAAGTGAATTAATAGGAAAACATATATATGCTACAGAAAATCTGTACACACCTGACGAGTGTAATAGACCTATTTTGAAATAGGAATAGGTCAAATGTAGAAATTCTTAGATAAGTTCACTTAGGCACAGATAGCCTAGGATACATAATTGTTAAAATGTTTGAACCAACGACAATAATGGTTCCTTACCATAATATGGACAGAAAGTTTAAATGAGATGGAGTAGTCAGTGATAATGCTAAATAACAAGTTGTAAATGTACCCAGAATGCTTTGCTCGGGCATTTTTCTGCATGAAATATCATTAAAGCTGAAGTTGAGAGTTACGTCTAAGCTATCAGTTAAAGATGCAGTTTAAAGTTTAAACTCAATATATCGAATTTTAATTATTGTACGAAACTTAAATAAATAAACTTCCATTCAATCAAAATGTAAAACAAACATGCTCAACGAATTGAAAATTGAAGCAGGGGATCATAGAAATATAATTGGCGTAATTATTTCCGAAAATGATGGGTTTTTTTAAAATCTACACTAGATTTTGATAACACGGACGATTTCATATATTTCCGAAGATATTTGATACATCTTATTTTAGGACAGATCTATAGTATACAGTTGTCATGTCGGATAAAGGCATTACTCCGGTGTGTACGAATTTTCTGCATCATACATCACATTTTTATTATTTTTAATTTTTAATTAATGTACCTTACTTTAGTACCTACTGTTGATTATCATTGTAGTACATCTTTGAAATAAACAAAAATTGAGTGTTTGCAGACAAAAATGACCTTCAACACGTCTTCGAACGTGCTCTTTCAAGCGCAAAAAATGAATATACAAGGCAGATGACTATGATGCTTGGTGAAAAGTCGTTTATGGCTCCAAACGCTTTACAAGAATATCATAAAGAATATTTGGAGAAAGTTCTTCAAAAACATTGCAACCAATTTGATAATGAAACAGCAAAAGAATGTCAGTCAGTGTTAAACAATGATTTAAATCAAATACTCCTTAAGTTGGACATTGAAAATAATGAAAGGATGGCAGAAACCATGGAACGGTTTGAAAATGAAGTAAAAACGTCATTGCGTCGGTACAAACAAGAGTTGACCACCTTTGAGCCGAAAATAGAACCGACAGAGGATTTTGTTATTCGAATAGGTGAGGCTGAAGATAAAGTAAGAAGGCTGTTTCTGGCTGAATTTGAAAACGAACCAGATCACATCATACGTGAATTTATAGGTAGATTAAACTCTGGTCTCACAGAACAGAGGACAATCGCAATTAAAGCATTTGGCCAGCGCCATAAAGAAAACAAAGACGCGTAAGTATAGATCAAATCAAAATTAAATCAAATTAATAACATAATTATGTAGGAGGGTAATTCTATTCTATCCAGACGTCAAATTCAACCAAAGATTATCGAAAAATGTATCAATTTCATTTATTTTTCCTGGAATCCATAAATCCCAAGTTTAGCAAAGATTTAATGAATTAAAAGTTAAATATTAGATGAGACACGATGATTTTTCGGTCGTTCGGACAACTAAATCTGTGTTCTAATTATAGAAATCTGCTGTTAAAAGAATTAAACATTTCCAATTCTATGCAACAAACTCAGATCCCCGACTACATTGTCAATTTATATTCCGATTTCACTGTATTCAGAGAATATGATGGAAGTGACTCCTTCAGAGGTCGTTATTATTGGACTAGGTAAATGACATTTCTTGTATAAGAATCATTTCTCGTGTTCGTATTACTTAAGCAGAGGAGACCCAAATATTTGTGTATCAATTTAGCTTTAAAATCGACGGGGATGAGAGAGACCATCCAATTTACCTCAAAGGAATAGGATTTGCAGGGAGACCCTCCCAACCAAAAGAGAGAATCACTATGAAAGTCAAAGTAATTCAAGGGGCCGTGAGTAAACCAAATGCAACGCCGTTATGTGAGATGGAAATAACCTACAATGTGGAAGCTAACAAAATTACCATGATTAATTTAAACAAATCAGTTAGAATTGTCCCAAACAAGCAATACGCCGTGCATGTCTGGTCAGTTGCTGTAAGTGAGATGCAAATTATTTAAATTTTCTAAAGAAATACGTTTATTTGTTTAATCTGTTTCTTTGCAAGTCGCGTCGTATCATATTGTTATTCATGTGAATCTAAAATGGAGCAATAACTGTATTAATCATGTTGACGGGAATCATAATTTCAGGGCGGTATGGCTCAGTGGAAAAATCCCAAGAGAGACATGGTTTTGTACAACATAACCAAGAAAAAGCAAATCAAATTGACAGTTATCGAGTTATATAATTCTGTTTACTCTTTGAAGTATTCTACCCATAAGTAAGAACACAAATAATTCAATTTGTTTAAAAACTGAGTAATTGCATAAGTATTGTAATTTTGCAATGCAATTTCTTTTAAGATAATATTCCACCATGCACATAATCAAAAATAAATTCTGATTTTATTTCCCACTTTCCCACTATGGGCTAATCACTAATCATTATCATGATCACTCATGTCACATAACCCATCATGAACACTTCAATCATGATTCAATACATTATTACTATTACACATTTATTGCTTGAAGCCAACTAATGTTGTTGTTCAAAAAAAAATATGACACACTTTCATTCTGTAAATTTATTGGTATTAAGTAGTTCATAATAATACATGTATAACATTAGCCAAAATTAGCTATCAAAAAAACTTTAACCCCTATTTTTCCAATATATTCAAGTCTCTAGAGGATTTTAAAGATAAACTCTCAAACACTCCTAGAGTTTTTGGTGCCTGTCTTTCCAAGATTTAAATTGTACAAGAACCTACATTTTTTCTGTACTAAATCACTAAGATGTAACAATAGAAGAAGGATAAAACAATGAAGTTTTCAATTCTAACTTACAGTTCTTTCCTTCTATTACTTTGAGGGCAAAGTTCATAATTAAATTGATAAAAATACTCAGATTTAAACCCCAAGGATTTTAAATGTTTTTTGATGTCATCCATGTCCTCCTTAGGCAATTTACTTTTGACAGCATTGACAGCAAAACTCTTTTCGCCATTTGCCCAACAGTTAACTGTGACGAAGTAGTCTTGGTTAGCTTTTGTGACCCACGACTCACCTAGAAAGTCCCAAACAGTTATCATTGCGTCGTTGAGTGGCATTATGTTTTTAATTAAATTGCACATATTTTTTAGTTAATTCTAATATTTTACCCTCCCATTGTGTATATCCCTCGGCTCTCCACTTCATGGAGGTTGTAGCACCAGCACCAAATTCATAGCATCTTTCAGCTCCAAAAACACTAATACAAAAAGTATTTTGTTCTTCTCCTGCGAATGTTAGACAGGATTTATCGATTTCGTTTTCTGCCAAACCCTGTAGTTTCTTTTTCCCTGTGATGTCTTGAATTTGTCTGTACAAGTCGTATTTACTCAACAGAGGAGTAAATAGTGTAATAGATTTATCCATAAACTGAAAGTGAAAACAAATAATAAATTACAAAATATTAAAACCTTTTCATGCTCTAAAAAGTTGATTCTTACCACAGCGGGATTGAATGGAACTGTGTCTGGTGGGGGATTCAGGCACGGCCCTTCCTTAGATAATTCAATATCGAGACCGGAGCAGAATCCAAAAATTCCAACCATTAAAATAAATGCTACCATGTTGACCATTTTGTCACTATTTTCTTCTTGCAACAATAAATGATAGATCCGGAGGATAAATGACCAGGAGTTCTTTCCTCTGACAACTTAAGATATGGAATCACAGAACGAACGCGGCATAAGGTTTATTTATATTAAGGCAATCATGTTACGTAAAGATAAGATTGATTACATCAGACAAAGTTTCTCGGCCAAACATCACATCATCAAATCATAAATCACAATACCATAATATTAATGTCCTAAGTCCTATCCATAGTGAATATTGTATATCTGAAAAAAGGCTGAAATTATGATGAGTCATGCTGTTGTTTTTGCAGTAATTTACTCATGCTTGTTTTCAGGCACGTGTTTAGGGGAAATGTAGGGTGCTACAGCACCCCCTAAATATTTGGAAGACACAATATACGTTATCACATTTCTAACAGAAATTATCTTTCTCTCTAATTTCCAAAAAATTTCGCTATAGGACATTTTTGACTCCTGTTCGAATAGCCTGAGCGAATGGGAACCCCAAAAAGATTTACTGGATACATGCCTGCTTGCTTTATACAAGAATAAAATTGCTAAGTCATGTATGTCCTCAAAATGAATGAATATCTGTAGATAAACACAGGTGCGAATTGTATAATGCACTTGAACAAGTTTCCAATTTACAAAGACCTTGCATGGACTTCACTTACATAATCACACGACGCTACTTCACAATCCCGAGCGTCAATCATACAATTATAAATACACAATAGATAGCTTAATTGGTATTGCGTGAAGTTATGACAGTTGTGCGTTGTTATGTATTCTATTATATAAACAGCATATCTAAATATGCAATCTATTATATCCATCGGTACACCCCCTACAGTCAACACTGGATGATGTAAACCTTTATCATNCAACACTGGATGATGTAAACCTTTATCATAAACAGATCAGCAAAGAAAAAGCATGGATTCTTGATTAACTGAATTTCAAGTTTTATCGTCTATAAGATGTTCCATCCCCAGGCTATATAATTTCCCTGGTGGGATTATATCATCCGATAGACCCTATGGAATGTGGCAAGTATGTTGAACTATTCGACGTATTTTGTACGAAAAAACTCATGACCCAGATATTTTGGATGTTAAAACCATAAAAGTAATTTCATGACAGATCGCAGAATAGAATAGAATGAAAAATGGCAAATATCGTTTCTTTTTGTATTAGACTAAAAAAAGGTGCCACTCGGACAGCAAAAAGAAGCAAAGAAATAGCTAATTTTCGGTGTTCTTTGGTATCCGCTCTCAATTTAAATTTTCGAATATAGACAAGAGAAATTTCAGGGTAGCCATATATGCCATAATAGTTCCGGTGGTAAACCCTGCAGTGACGGAAACAGCCATATATAGCCATTACTGTCAGGAAAATTATATTTATGTAGCTGTCTGACACGATAATTTTAATGACAGAATAATAAGAGAGGATGAGCATGAGCGAGGCACAGACAACATTTCCAGTTGCGAGCGATTTTCTCAATAATTCGATTGTTTAGAACATATTATATATATTACGAGTTCAATAAAAGAAGTAAACTGTCTTAATTGGAAGGCGACCAAATAACAACCAAATACTATACACCATTCGAAGGACCGTTCAAATTTACATTAATGACGGAACGTTGATCAACATCACTTTGCACTAACGGGTTCAAAAAAATTATTGAAGATAAAAAGTGGGAAAATGTTTATCTCCGAGACTTGACCCCCTGGATCTCTGTAACCGAAAGGAGCATGGCCAAGCAAGATGCACCATCTGAAAGCCCATCTTTTTTAACATAAATGAGAGAAGTTTGGTGAAGATCATTTAAAGTTAAGTGAATCAGAAAAATTATTAAAAATAAAAAGTGAAAACTTGGTAAAATTTTAGAATCGACCTACCGGCTTTCTAAAAATTTTCTAGCCCCAAAAAACTTGATTTTTAAATGAGGCTTTCATATCTCTGCACAGAATAGTTTTGAGGATTTTTTCACCAATTTTCATTTAAATCGGAAAAATTCAAGTATAGTTGACCGAAGTTTCCTCATTAATGTAACTTTGGACGGTGATTCGAATGGTGTACAATACTTGGCTGTGCTGCTTCCGGGTGCTGAGATCAATAGGGTGACAGTTAAAGCCAAACACCCTGTATACTGTGATACTTACGTGACAAACTTGGTCCAGTAAATATACTTTCACTAAGATAGCAAAAGATAGCCAAGATATAAAAATGTATTCCTAAGACGCTGAGGTAAAGACAAAAACCTCCGTACATCCTGTAGATCCAAATTGCAACTATTGCGAAGGTGCTTTGACGCTAAAATTCCAAAACTGGGGTTGACAGATCGCTGTATAGACAAAACGAGTACAAAATTATGACAGGAGCACACAGATGCCAATTGCTAATGATATACTACCTATATGCCATATAAAATATATATATGATATATGCCATATATCTGTATATGCCGGTATATATATATATATATAAAAGCAATTGATTTTTTATATTCCTAAGATAATGTAATATATTGCAAGTAGGGTTAAGATAATTTAGTGTTATTTTGAAACTTTAGAGCAATACATTAGTATACAAGGAACTTAAGAGCAATACAATAGATTACATACAAGCAACTGTAGCAGTTGCACCTGCTGCCTTATATCGTACCTACTTACATGTAACTTTATTGCATGTAGGGGACACTGGGTATACTTGACGAATGGATACTTGGCGAAGTAAAGAAATTTCAATGAATGGAGGCACAAATTTTCAAAATGTGAAATATTGCTTTGAAGATATCATAGCAAAACATTGTGAAGATCTGGCTCATGCTACGTTTTCTAAAAATAAAAATAACTTTTTTGAGTCCAAAAATACGTTAAAGTAAACTTTCAGGGCTCAGCAAAATTTTGCACAGAGATCCACTGTAAGAAAATTAGAGGGTAAGAATTTTTGACGAAGACAAAATATATTACTGCCAATGATATCCCAAGCTTTGAAAGTTTGCGATGTAAAATATTTACGTTGGAAAAGTCATAATGGGTATAGTTTGCGAGACGAACGATTTTTATCAAATTTTCATTGTAATTCTCAGTTGTGAGTAATGTCTCGCTGATAGGCTCTCAATGTTGCAGTTCTACATATAATCGACATTTTATGACAGGAACATATGTGGATAAAGCTTTGCGACATTTTCTGCAGAACATTTAGTTGTTCTCCAGCCGAAGGCAGCTACCATTATTTAACTAATGTCACTCTCCTCCCTTTTGTGCCCAGCTGCAATCCAATAAACATACATTTTACTTAAATATATACTAATATTGTACAGGGTCATCAAATACATTTGTCTCCCCCACCACACAGCCTTCCACAGAGACTCGGTACTAGATACTAGGTATGCCATACTATCTTGTGGAGAATGTTTTTGGGAATCTAACTGACCCTACTAAGCAAATCGGTTTTGGTAAAACGGATAAAAAAAATTTAAAAATAAAAATTTGAAAATTTCCTGAAATTCTCCCTGATTTCTAAGAATTGATCCTAGCTCGTAAAAATTATTTTTAGAATAATACTTTTCTTAAAAAAACCTATTATCATATACTTGATTTTTCAATGCCTTCAACAACGTAAATTGAGAGGCGCCAGATGCATATATTTATCCTAGGTAGACGGAGAATTTCCAAATTTTCGCATATATATTTATCCAGTGTAAATGAAGATTTCCAAAATGGTTGCATAATATATTTAGACAGCTCATATTTTATGGGAATTGTCAGGATCTGTAATTCCGTACGTCGTAACATTTTTGAATAAGACGAATGTATTCAAATCGAATGTTGAAAATGAAGAAATGCATATACTGACGGAATCGCCTAATACCTTCAACAGGCACATGACCCATTGTGTCAGAATGTGTAATATTGTGGCCAATCAATTCAGTCTGACATATGCTTTCGAATGATATGACACTAGACTCCATTTGGTCATTATTACGAAATGGCCATATCACCTATAGTACCTTATTAAGACTGCTGAACTTTTACCTAGGTGCGCTGGACGCTTAATATTGTGCTTAATGAAATGAGTTTATCGGCAGCGTTCGACTGATGTGTCATTTGTTGGTATAATTACTAATATAACATATATGACATGTCATTATCTCAATATTTGACCCCAATTATCTCGAGAACGTTGCTACATCCAGAGTTTTGGAAATTTTGAATTTTGGTCAACATACTTAGGGTTACAACTTACAACTTATAAAAATGACAGCCAAATCTGTCGGTGCATCAAATATTTAGACCCTGTGCGTGCGTCTGCGTCCCCCTTTCCTAGCACATTTTTATTTTGTATTCGTCAATTCATCATGATAAGGGGCATTGTAAGAAATCACAAGCAATAAATGTTGATATGAGAATGAAGTATTGAATTTTGAAGCAAAACAGCTCTCCCACTCCTGGCACCTGCTGGAATTCTTTTTCTGGTGCCAGTTTTAAATAAGTAATCACACTGCAAAGTTGACCATAAAATTTTAGATTTTGTGTTTAGTTTTCGCATTTTAATTAACGTTTAATTGTTTTATTTAATCGATAGCTCTCCGACGAAAGTACTTTGTTGTTAGAAATACATTTAAAATGAATCCCACAATTAAAATCGACCTTACAAATCAGTGTGTGATTTGCTACAACCAATTCAAAATAAACAACACTCCTCCGAATGTATCGCATAAGATGTACAAGCTCTGCAGAAAATATTTACATTCCGACATAATGAAGGTTAGTTTGGTTTTTGTTAAAATGATAATAATTATGCTAAAGGGTAAGTTAAGTAATTAATCTAATTAGCATTGCATATATTACATTTCTGTACTATCCAGCAACGTAAATTTTTTGTGAATCAGCTGATGCTCAAATGATGAATGATGGAATTTGAACAGTTGTTTGTGTTTAGCAAGGAAATAGATAAAAAAAAATAATATTAATAGTACTGCTTGTTTTTGCTTTCATTCAATTATTTTTAAATTAAAAGTTGAATTATTTTACAAATAACTCTTTCTTTTTCAGATATTATATATATTCTTATTATAAAATTTCCATGAAAAAACCGAACACACAATATTTATATATTTTATTTATAATTTGGTTAAAATGAATTTTAAAACTGAAAACGGTTCTAAAAGTTATGTTATGTATGTGAACTTCTACCTTCCGAGCTTTGTTGGATAAATCTAAACCCACGTGTTTAATAACAAGTTATCATAAAATTATTTATTAGCATGGATTGATTGCCTTTTAGTCATGTTTCATTTTGTGAATTATATGTTGAATTGCAGGAAACTTTGGCAGCCAATTGGGATTTGTCTGACAAAAATAGCTCGCTGCTATTTTGTCAAAACTGTTTTGGGTCAGCTGTTGAATTAAACGACCTGACAGAGCAGTTGGAATTTCTTCAGAAAAGTATATCCGAATTGATTTTAATGTTTTCAATGGGGGTTCTGAATAGAAGAGGTATAAGTCCCCATCCTAACCAAAAGCCCAACTCTGATGGACAAGTGAGCAAGAAATTAATAGAAATGGATTGCTCTGGTCTAAATGAATGTGACTCTTGGAATGGATCTTCGTCATTCTCCAAATTTCCATCAAAGGAACCTTATTTAGAACTAGCAGTCAGTCTGAGTGACAGTAAGACCAATGAATATGACGATCCACTTTTTGGAATTGATGATGATGATGACAGTTGCATCGAAATTAAACAAGAAGATGAAATGGATGAAGATGACCTTGAAGCAGTTCCTAAGCTCACGAAATCTCCTGTTTATTTTCCGTCTGCTGCCTATTTTACTACTGAAAGTGATTCTAAAATGCCGCCAGTGATTCAAATCGAAGATGTACTACCTCCTCCAATGATTAAAACAGGTAATTCAATTTTCAATTATTTTTATTATATATTAATGCAAGTAATTTGGGTTACCTTTATTACATTGTTCAAAGTATGATTTGTAAACTGAAAACAGTTCACTAAAGTTGATTTGTTGTAGAAAAGAACGCAGTCGGGTTTCTAAATGTCTTCTTTCACATGTTGGTCGTGACTTAAAACCCAAAAGTCTCATTGATTAATAATTATTAATATTTTCTGTAGTTGTTCTCGCTGAATCCAGTGGTAAAACTTACGTACTTTCGCAACCCCCTCCAGTAGATGCAAACAGAAACAGAAGAAAAACTAAACAAGTACCGCTTAACGAAATTACTGAAGAGAGCAATTCTAGCAACGCTGAAAGGTATTGTCAAAAATCTATTTTATTTGTAGACAATTTTTATTCTTGAATTTTCTCAATACAGTTCATGCTTTTGTTAAAATTTTTATAACCTAACTGCCTCTTCAATACCATTTGCATATATTTATAGTACTACAGAGACTGAGAAAGTTTCCAAACGACTCTACCATTTGGATCCGAAAAGCGTTCAGCCGGGACGAGATAGAAGACGAGTACAAAAAGCTTTGAATTGTTACAAATATCGTCTGAAGAAGAAGCATGAAGCCGAACAAACTATTGGAAAACTTCATTCAGACATTGATAATCTAAAAATGCAGTTGAAATCCTTAAAACAGAATGGAGGTTCGGATACAACTCGCCGTAGATTTTAGCATAAGTAAATCACAAGGAGAAAATAGGAATAATTATTTAGGAAGATTTCCTTCAGAATATCTAAGACATCCAGAAATGCATTTAAAGTTTTTCTGTAAGCTGGCAAAGATTCTTAAATGTGCTTCAATTAAAATAGTGGTTTTATTCTGTCACATTTAAAAATGTAAATGAGATGTAGATATTTATATTATGCTTGAACACCAATGGTATGTTTTCAGATATCTCTAGTTTCAATACAAACGAAAACATGTTAAATCAATTTCTACGTGTAACATCCAGCAAAAGTGTAGTTATGAATTTTTAGATTGTGTACTCTTTATGCTCTATATCTAGTGAGTGACTGTTTAGTAGTTTCAAAAGTATTTATAGATCTTATTCCCCTAATGTTCAACTAAATTATATTGAAATGTAAACTCAGTCACTGGTACACACTAATAGTACTATTACTACCATTTTTGTGGAATACATCAAAAGTTAGTATTGGATATTCGATGGCAGATGGAATTGAGAGCTTCTTAAAAGGCTTTGCAAGGGATTCGTTCCTGTACCCACCCACAATGAGACTCTATAAAACCACCCGCTATATTATTTCTATTTTTCCAAACATTCCAAGTCACAACCAAACATTTTTTTCAGAACTTTCCCCACCGTAGCCAAAATTATCTGGTTCTTTGCCACCCACCGACAACAATGTACAGCCTACAATTTGTATTTTTATAAATCCCCCGACCAACAAGTTAAGCATGTCCAATTTCGGTTGAGCACGGTCGATTTCATCAGTTATTGTCGATACCAGTTGCTTACCCCACAGTAACTAAGCGAAGTCAGTTACCATTCAATTTGTTCATTCCTGCAGTTTCAATGACTTATTTTGGATTTGGATTTACAGGATGTAAGTGTAACATGCTTCTCACACTTTTTAACGATTATCTAGACCCATTTACATTTTGCATATATATGTATAATGAATATGGACATCTTTGAGATAATAGTGGTAACTGGTAATACCACAATCATGTATGATTTCTTAGGAGACTAGATTTGATTTGCAATATGGAAATCGTGTCCTAATTCTATCTAGGAAGTAGAAATAGTTTGCCTTAGGTGCTGACTGTTGTTAAAACAATGTCTTTTTGTAAAATTTGAACTTTTTGACACTTAAATAAATATGAATATGAATGTAAAATACCTGTAAAAGTTTTGATTTACGCAAGACACGTGTTTTTATTTCGTAGTAGGCAATGAAATACCTAAAACAAAATTCCTGGTTTCATTGTAAAATATATTGTAATATTGTAATATTATATAATTTTATTTGAATCGCCGATGTTATTTATTTTGTGAGTATAATGAATGATCTTCACATTCACATGAACGTTTCTTTACTGTTTTTTACTGTGACTTGTATTTCTGTGTAGGATAAATGTTTGTGGATCATTTAGCTGTGTATAAAATTAACGATTATAAATGGGTAGGTTGGTTTTTGTCTGACGTAAGTTTACGTAAAAGTTTAGATGTTTTGAAAGAAGGTGTTAAGACCAATCTCCAAAAATATTTTTTAAATACATGCGTGGTCAGTAACGTCAGTAAGCCGTCACTTTACAGTTGTTATTCCATATTGTAAAAGTTACTTCCAATTTAAAAAGTGATAATGGGACAAAAGGCCAGCGTCGTAGCAGTCAAAAGTGTGTTTGTGCTTTGAAGACTCCGTAATGAAACCCCAAACTCAGTTGTACTTGCAATAACTTGACAATTTATTTCTTGTCGTGGATATAGGATTTATAAAAAAATTAGTAATAATATATTCATTCAGAGTGTCGAAAGGAATTTTGTAAGAGATGGAATAAGAGAATGAAAAGGGTGCGTAACATTACAAAATTTGCTAACTCTACCGTTTCGTATTATAGTAAACATATTTGCATATTATTTAAATACTCCATTGAAGCGGATGTAAAATGTAGCGGTAGAAACGGACATTAGTTAAATTGAAATTATTTATTAAATTTACATGGACTGTGTATGCATTACATAGCGTCCAATTTTTATGCTTTTCTACTGTAAATGAAACTAACATTGAAATTAATTTATTAGCAGTTTAATTAGCTTACATAATAGGGGTAATTACAATCTGAACAGAATATTATCCAGTAGGTATTTAAAATTAAAATCTTTATCGACAAAATTACAATTTGTCAAATGAATTCAAAATTAACGATATAAATTAACCTGAAGGCAATGAATGTTAGTAAAAAAAATTCTCCAGCACGAAAATTAATGAGAAATAAATTTACATTCTGCTCGAAGCAATAATTGACCCACTCATGCTAGTTTATCCCCCAGGGCCCGTGGTCAACTATTATTTATTTCGCACAAACCGCATGGTTGAAACAATGATTGGCCCAGGTGAATTCATTCGCGTGATACGGCACTTGATAATATATTAATAAAAATTAATTTTGTGTTCCTAACTAAGAAGGTCGAGTCACATATTAAACTGATTGTAACAAGCATGATGTGTCACTCGACCTTCTTAGTTAGGAATACGAAATGACCAAGTCACCTAAAACCTTATTTAATCTTTTAACCTTTGACCTTTGCGTCAAAGAAGCATAATATTGTGCTCTTCGAACCAGTTTACGAAATGATTTCAAATGATAGTATGAAGTCTGTCACCCACCCAAGCTGGGGCCCGTTTCACGATGATCGTGCGAAGTGAAAAGTCAATTATGAGTACCTACGTATAGTGAACTATACACTGATTTTTCGTTTCACGACACACTTGACAACTTACGTACAAACTTGAATAGTGATTTGGCTTTATTAGTAGTAAGTAGCCAAGGCGCAATTGTGAAATACAAAATACTCACTTTTCAAAATTCTATACTCACTTCGCGCACTACTCACCATTGTGAAACGAGCCCCTGGTCTGGTGGTATGCACACTAATGCACAGTCGTCTGACTAATCGATGTGCGTGCAGTGCACTGCCACTGCCAGTTCGAAACCTGGTTGGGTGAAATGGCTGATGGCTGTTTAAGGCGAGTGTTTGAGTTGTAAAAGTGGAA
>JABASH010004392.1:0-14108 GCA_019776445.1 Tomocerus maximus | reverse complement strand
TATCTTTCCTATTCTTAGTTAATTAAACTCAACACTGAGGTTAGTAATTATTAGCAATCATTAAAAAAAGGATGAAAGTAGCAAGGCAGAGCTTTTTATGTAAGGAAATTAGAGAGAGCAGTTTATTTCTTGAGAAAGACTAAATGCTCTTTCAAATAGGGCGCAGTTCTTGATCGAGAACTTTTTGCTACTTGCTCGGGAGTGCCCTTTGTGATGATTTTTCCTCCGCTTAGGCCGCTGCCTGGACCTAAATCAACTAAGTAATCCGCAGAAGAGAGTAAATCGAGATTGTGCTCGATCATAATGATCGTGTGGCCTTTATCAACTAATTTTTGGAAGATAGGAATGAGCTTAGCGATATCGTCTGCATGTAGACCGACAGAGGGTTCGTCAAATAAATAAAGAGTATGTCCTCGTGCAGATTTAGAGAGTTCACGGCTAAGGCGTAGGCGCTGAGCCTCTCCTCCGGAGAGGGTAGCTATTTCTTGACCAAGAGCTAGGTAGCCAAGACCTACTGTTTGTAGGGTTTCTAAAATGCGTATAGCTTTAGGAATGGGAGGAAGGAAAGAGAGAGCTTGCTCTACTGTCATATGTAGAATATGTCCTAAGTGTTGACCTTTATAGGTTACAGTAAGACTGAGGGCGTTAAGACGAAAACCTTTGCATGATTCACAAACGATAGATACATCGGGTAAAAATTGCAGAGAAATACGTCTGGTTCCATGCCCTTGGCAGGTTGTGCACATTCCTTTAGGATGATTAAAGCTAAAGTTTTTAGGGGAAAGGCCACGTCTTCTAGCTTCTGGAAGTGCAGAGAAAAACAAACGAAGAGAAGTAAGTAAATCTACATAGGTGGTAATGTCAGAGCGATTGGTTTGGCCAATGGGGTTTTGATCGAGCATGAGAACCTTATCGACAGCTAGTTTACTAAAGTGGGTATTTAAGTAAGTAAGCTCCGATTTTTTTGTGCGGATAGCTTCTAAACTAGCAGGATAGATCAGATCGGTTAATAGGGTGGATTTACCAGATCCCGATACTCCTGAAAGGCAGGTCCAGGCATGCAGAGGGATTTCTGTTACGATCTTTTTTAGATTATGTAAGCATGCATTTTTTATCTTGATAAAAGAAGAGGGCTTTCGACGAGAGGGAAGAGGAATTTTCTTTTTCCCTGTTAAGTAAGCTCCAGTTAAAGAATCAGGATTGTCTTTGATTTCTCGTAGAGTGCCTTGCGCGGTAATTTTACCTCCCTCTTTTCCTGCTTTTGGCCCAAAATCCAAGACATAATCGGCAAGTTGAATTGTAAGTGGATCGTGCTCTACTAAAACAAGGGTGTTGCCTAATTGGCAAAGATGGAGAAGAGCGTGGTTGAGCTTTTCATTATCATACGGGTGCAGACCAATGGTTGGTTCATCTAATACATAAAGGCAGCCCGTTAGACCACTACCAATTTGTCTGGCTAATCGAATGCGCTGAGTTTCTCCACCAGAAAGAGTAGGAGCGCTGCGCTCCAAAGAGAGATATCCAAGGCCAATCATTTGCAAAAGTTTCAAACGTTGGGAGATTTGATCTAAAACATCTTGCATAAACTCAACATCAGCTGTTAGAGAGCTTATAAACTGCGTAGCTTGGTCGATAGAAAAACGACACAGCTCTGCAATCGATACCTGATTAATGGTAACATGACGAGCAAGAGGGTTTAGCCTAGTACCTTGGCAAGCAAAGCAGGCGCTTTGATTGAGCAGAGTAGAAAGGATTTGTTTAGTATGAGCATTTCCTAATTTTGCTAAGTTGGCAAGTATAGGATTAAATCCTAGCCATTGCAGTTCTAAATGACCTAGGCAAATGGTTTCTTTAGTTCCGTTAAACAGAAAATGGATCTGCTCTGATAGAAGAGATTGCATAGGTTGATCGGGATCGATTCTCTGTGTTTTTAATAATTGATAAAAAACTTTAAGACAGTATTTAGAAGCAGCTTCTTTCCAAAAAATACAGATGAGTTCATAAGAAGAGAGCTTCATTACCTCTGGAAACCTACAAAGATCAGCTCCATACTGAAATCCCAGGCCATGACATTCTAAACACATCCCTTGTTCTGTATTAAATGAAAAAGTATGAGGAGTAATAGGAGGATAAGACTTGCCAGTACTAGGGACTGCAAAAGAGAGATTGAAAAATAAGTCTCGATCTTCAAGAGCTACGACAAGAGATCCTTTAGAAAGATCAGAGGCTTTTTCAATTGCATCTAGCAAACGCTGTTCTATTTGAGATTCTATCTGTAGTCGATCAATGACTAAAAATAATTGATGTTTACGAGTGTGATCAAAGGGAATAGGATCATCTAAGGTAAAATAGATGTTATCTAAACGAATACGCAAATAGCCTAATTTCTGCAGACGTTTGGTAAGTTCGGTAAAACTCTCAGAACGCTTCAGTTCTATGGGAGAGAGAATCTGTATTTTAGTATGTAGAGGTAATTGAGTGAGATTTTTTAATACATATTGTTTGCTAATGCTGCGGATTTGTTCTTTTGTCTCGGGGCAGTGAGGAATACCTAAGTGCGCGTAAAGGATGCGTAAAAAATCATAGATCTCCGTCATGGTACCAATAGTAGATCTAGGATTACCCGCATGATTTTTTTGTTCAATTGCAATCGCAGCAGAGAGATTTTCAATAGACTCTACTTTAGGCTTAGGCATTTGTTTGACAAATTGCCTTGCATAGGGAGAAAGAGATTCGATGTAGCGCCTTTGTCCTTCTGCATAAAGTGTTTCAAAAGCTAAGGAAGATTTCCCTGAACCAGAAGGACCTGTACAGAGAGTAATTTTATTTCTAGGAATAGAAATATCAATTTCTTTCAAGTTATTCTGGGAAGCTTTTACAACGGTAATTGCCTGATTTTGTCCTGATTCTGCTAAGATAGAAGCAGGTGGTAGCAAAGGTAGAGATTGTAATGCTTGTTTGATAAAAAAAGCAGTGGGAGTGTGCATTTTAGCCAGTTTTTCAGGGGTTGTAGATGCAATCACTTTGCCTCCTTTCTTCCCTCCTTCAGGTCCTAACTCAATAACCCAGTCCGCTGTTTTAATCAGATCAATATTATGTTCGATGACTAAAACGCTATGACCTTTGTTAACGAGTTTTTGCAATACTTGAAGTAACTTATCAATGTCATAAAAATGCAGTCCTGTTGTGGGCTCATCTAAAATGTACATGGTATGCCCTCTACTGGAACGAGAAAGTTCTTTAGCCAACTTAATTCGTTGCGCTTCACCCCCTGATAGAGTAGGTGAAGCTTGGCCTAATTTTAAATATTCAAGTCCTACTTGGTACAACATATCTAGTTTTTGATAGATATGAGGAATAGAGGAAAAAAACACAGACGCTTCTGCAATAGTCATTTCTAAAACATCGTAGATCGTTTTCCCTTTGTAGGTGATAGATAGAGTATTTTCATCAAATCTTTTTCCTTCGCAAATCGAGCACTCCACCCATTCATCTTCCATAAAATCCATATCGACTTTGACCATCCCCATGCCATGACAATGCATGCAAGATCCTTGCTTGACGTTAAAACTAAAACGACCTGCTGTATACCCTTGCGCAATACTTTGCGGAAGTTGGCTGTATAGATCGCGAATATCATCGAAGAGTTTAATGAAAGTAGCGGGATTTGATCTGGGAGTTCTCCCTATGGGGGTTTGGTCAATCGCAATCACTTTATCAATTTTTTCCATACCTTCTATGTTTTTATAAGCTCCAACAGATAGTTTTGCGCGGTGAAGAGCATTAGCTAGTATCGGATAAAGGGTGTCTGTAATTAAAGAAGACTTACCCGATCCAGATACCCCTGTAATCGCAACGAACAAATGCAAAGGAATTTTCAGGGTAATTTGCTGTAGATTGTGATGAGAAGCTCCTTCTAGGGTTAAAAAAGAAGCGCTTGTACGTCGTTTAAGAATAGGAATTTTTAACTTACCAGAAAGATAGGCACCTGTAATAGAGGAGGGACTATTCAGTAGATCTTCAAGTGAGCCACAAGAGATAATCTCTCCTCCTTCTTTTCCTGCTTTTGGGCCTATGTCGACAATGGTGTCAGCTGCGCGAATGGTTTCTTCATCGTGCTCTACAACAATCACAGTATTGCCTAGTTCTTGGAGTTTTCTTAAAGTATGTAGCAACTGGGTGTTGTCTTGTGGATGCAAGCCTACTGAAGGCTCATCGAGTACATAAGTAGCGCCGACAAGTCCTGAGCCAATTTGTGTAGCCAAACGCACACGTTGTGTCTCTCCTCCAGATAAAGTAGGCGCACTGCGCTCAAGGCTAAGATAATGCAAACCGACTCCTTTTAAAAAAGCAAGACGTTGCTGGATCTCTTTTAAAAGTTCTTCTGCAATCAGTTGTTCTTCATTGGTAAAGACAAGATTTTCAAAAAAAGTATAAGCATCATGGATGGATAAATGGGTGATTTCTGCAATTCTTTTTCCATGAATAGTAGTAGCTGCAGGATAGGGTTTAATGCGCTCTCCTAAACAACTAGGACAAAGGGATTCTATAAGCAGTTCTTGAATTTTTGCACGATAGAGATTGCTTTGCGCTTGCTCATAGCGCTCTTTTGCATCAGCTAACACACCTTTAAAGTGCACATATTCTGTCCAGCGCGTTTTTTTTACAGGGTGGACAAATTTCATGCGTGTCAACTTTTGCTCTATTCCATATAGAAATACTTGTTTAGCTTGATGGGAAAGGTCTTTCCAAGGAGTATTCACACTAAAGCCATAAATACGAGCTAAATTATTGTAAATATTGCCCCAGCGTACCGTATTATAAGATCCTGCAACTATACAGCAGTCTTCTTTAATAGACATGTTGGAGTTGATGATTTTCTCTAAATCAAAATCCTCTATCTTTCCTAATCCTAGGCATCTCGGGCACATTCCTTTAGGATGATTAAAAGAAAAATCAGAGGGCTCTAAAGGAGCGTAAGACAAACCAGATTCTGAAGAGAAGGCATGTTCTGAAAAGAGCAGTTCTTCTTGTGTGTCAACAAGGATGATGCGCATGACGCCAAGACCTGCTTCTAACGCTTGAGAAATAGATTCAAGAAGTCTTTTCTCTTCATTTGGATCAAGAGCTATCCGGTCAATAATGAGGTCTACATCGTGTGCTACTTTCCCATCAACGGCAATCTCTTCTGTTAGGTTAACAACTTTTCCGTCTAGGAATACTTTGGTAAATCCTTTACGCAAAAGCTCTTTAAAATCTTCTTTGAATTCTGCTTTTTTATTAGTGGCATAGGGTGCTAAAATCAAAATTTTAGTACCTATTTTCAGTTTTTGTATGCGTCGTGTGATTTGACTTATGCTTTGAGGGGTTACTACCTGCTTGCTAATAGGGCAATGAGCAATGCCAACTCGTGCAAAGAGAACGCGTAGATAGTCATAGATTTGCGTAATTGTTCCTACTGTAGATCTTGGATTGCGACCAGCTGTTTTTTGTTCAATGGCTACAGTAGGGGATATTCCCTCTATACTTTCCGCCTTTGGCTTTGGCAAATCTCCTAAGTGTCTTCGAGCATAAGTGGAAAGAGATTGTAAATAACGTCTTTGTCCTTCTACGTAAATGGCAGAAAAGGCTAATGAGGATTTACCCGATCCCGATACACCTGTAAACACAATCAATTGATTGTGATTTAAAGTAAGATTTACTTCTTTTAAGTTATGAACGGCTACTTTTTTTAAAATAATCTGGCGCATAGAAAACAAATCATACATTATTTCCCTTTTTTCGAAATACTTGCATTAAGTATCATGACCTCTTTAGACAACCATTAACAATAACTTATAGCACATGTTAAGAAAGACAAAAATCATTTGTACGATTGGCCCTTCTGTTAGAAGCTATGAAAGAATTTTACAACTCATCGATGCAGGGATGAACGTAGCCCGCTTAAATTTTAGCCATGGAAGCCCTCAAGAACATCGAGAAACCATTGAAATGCTAAAAAAAGCGCGTAAGGAGAAGGTGGTTCCTCTTGCTATTATGCTAGATACCAAGGGACCTGAAATCCGTTTAGGCGCTATTAAAAATAATTATTTGGAAGTTTTTCCTAAACAAAAAATACTCATTACCAAAGAAGAGGTGTTAGGAGATGCTAATAGCATATCTATCCAGCCCTCTTTTGTGCTTGATTCTCTTCAATTAGACGCTCAAGTTTTATTTGATGACGGCTATATACTAACCAAAGTTGTAGAAATCTGTAAAAAAAAAGGGGTTTTAGTTGAAATAGAAAATCATGGGGTTATTCGATCTTATAGAGGTGTAAATGTCCCAGGAATTAATATCGACCTACCTTGTATGACAAAGCAAGATATAGAGGATATTTTATTTGGCTGCAGATTAGGCGTTGATCTGATTGCTGCTTCTTTTATTCGTTCTGCTGAACATGTTTTAGAAATCAAGCAGTTATTGATGGATCAAGAAAAGTCTGAGATTCTTATCATTGCTAAAATAGAAAATAGTTTAGGCATACAAAATTTTGATGCCATTTTGCAAGTAGCAGATGGAATCATGGTGGCAAGAGGAGATTTAGGAGTAGAGCTGCCTTTAAACCAAGTGCCTCGATTACAGAAAATGATGATTCGTAAGTGTCGCCAGGCAGGCAAACCCGTTGTGACCGCAACCCAGATGCTAGAGTCAATGATTACAAATCCTCTTCCCACGCGTGCAGAGGTATCAGATGTAGCTAATGCCATCTATGATAGCACATCTGCTGTTATGTTATCAGGAGAAACCGCTGCTGGAAAATATCCTATTCAAGCAGTGCAAATGATGAAAGAGATTGCAGAAGAGACCGAAAAAGATTTTAATTACCGACAATTATTTGCTAATGATTCAGCATTAGGTTTTAAGGATATAGCCATAACAAACTCTGTAGCTCTAGCTTCGGTTAAAACCGCGTATAGTTCTCATGCTAAGGCAATTTTTGTTTTTACCAATAGCGGGTTTTCTGCGCGAGCTCTATCCCGCCTTCGCCCAGAAATTCCCATTATTGCTTTAACTCCCCATATTAGAGTGTATCATCAATTAGCTCTTGAATGGGGCGTTATCCCTGCGTTATCTTCCGATCAAAAAAATATCCAAGAAGCTTTTATACAAATAAGCAACTTTGCTTTGGGCCAAGAAATTGTGCAGTTAGGAGATTTAGTGGTAGTGGTAGCAGGAGATCCTTTTGGAATTAGTAGAACAACTAATACCATGATTGTGGAAACTATCGGAGGCAACAGTTTCTCTTAAATGTTTAGTAGCACTTAAGAAATAGCTGCAGTTCTTTAGATGCTTCTTTTAAAGCAGCTAAAAAGGAAAGTTTTTGCATTTGAGGTGCCATTTCTGGAATAGCAGTTAGATCAATCAAAGCCGCCTTAAGAAAATTTTCATGATTGTGGACTTGGTCATGGTATTGATTCATTAAATCCACCAAGGTTTTAGCGTGCTTTCCTATTTCTTCGCGGCTGGGACTAAAGTGCTCATCTTGTTGGATCTTAGAAATTAAGGAATCGATTTTTGCCTTTAATTTTTCAGCCTCTTTGATAAAAAGAGGATGAGCTCCTGAAGAGGGTTGAAAAGCACTCATATGCATACTCCTTTAGTTTATAATTTTATCCTACATTTACTATATAAATAGTTCAATGATTTACTGTTAATTATATTTTTATTTTAGATTGTATTAAACTAAGTGCTACTAAACTAGCTGTTTCTGTTCTTAGAATATTCGAATGAAGACGTATGGGTTTAGCGTGTAAATGTGAGATTGCATGAGATTTTTCCCTATTAGACAACCCTTTTTCTGGCCCGATGCAGAAAATAATAGGAAAAATGAACTCATTTTTAGGCATTTCCCATAAATAAGGACTTTGTATAGAAGGATCGCCAACTAATAAAGTCGCTTTTATCTGCTGCCACTGGTTAAGGGGTGGTTTTATTTCTATTCTAGGTAGATCAAGTCTGCCACATTGTTTAAGAGCTGCAATAGAAAGAGCTTGTAAACGATGTAATTGCTGATCAGAAACCCCTTTTTTCTCACTAAGCTCTGCAGGAAAAAGCCAAAATTCTGTGGCATTCAGCTCTGTTGCTTTTTCTATGATCCATTCTAAATGGTTCATTTTAGCAATTCCTTGGGCTATAATAATACTTGGTTTAGCATCTTCTGTTGCTACGGATAATATCTCTACTTGTATGCATGTTTTTTCTATTTGTGCAATAGATCCGACAGCTAGCTGTCTTTTTCCATTTACCAATTCCACTTTATCTTTTAAACGAATGCAACCCACATTCAGATGATGTACTTCTTTGCCAGTAATAGATAAGATGTCTCTTTTTTGAAAAGAAGATTCTAAAAAAAATCGGTTATGGGGCACGCAAAACCGCCCTTTTTAAAACTTGAGAAAAAGGTTGATCATCTTGCGTATTTCCTAAGCGATACAATTGCTCTAAAGAGATGATCTGAAAAGCAGATAGCTTTAAAAAGTAATGATAGAGCTTATAACAAGAGGAAAAGTTATAAATCAGCTTGTAACAGAAGTTGCTTTGTAAAAGATCTTCTTCTTTTTCATAATACTCTATTTGCATGTCTTTGATTTGTACAGAGTAGCTTTTATGAACTTTAAGTGTAATGAATTCATGCGGATACACTTCTCGAAAAGCTATCAAATCAGATGCTATTTTTTCAAATAAAGGCCTTTCTTCTGGTAAAATTACACAAATAGAGTCAAAACGAAACTTTCCTTTTATTCTCTTTAAGGTTTGTTGTTTCCAGCGATTATGTAACCAAAGCCATTGGTCTGGTTTTTCCATAATACTTATCTCTAGAATAGACAAGGCTTGCAGCATCATTCTCTCTATTTCTTGATGAGCAAGAGCTTCTCGATTAGGCCAAATAGGCTCAGAATATCGAATACGGTAGCCTGCTTTTTGACGCTTCATAGTTGCTACAACAAGAGGAGATCCTGTTCGATAAGATAACAATGCAGGTATAGGAGAGGTCCAAGCTTTTCTACCTAAAAAAGAAGAGCACAAACCACTCTCTGGCATTCCTTGATCACCGACAATCCCCAAAAAAGATCCTGCTCTTAAAGCTTTTAATCCTTCTTTTACCGCTTCTCTGGGATGGATAATCTTACCGCCGTATTTTTGTCTGATTTTAAGAGCCCAGTTATAGAGAAACTGGTTTTTAATCGGCCTTCCTATAGCAACACCTCGCATCCTCTTTGTTCCCTCTAGAAAAAAAAGTTCCCAGTTTGCTTGGTGTCCACAAAAAAAAATGGGAGATGTTCCTGCTTTGTATAAACCCTCTACCTGTTCTGGATTTTCGCATTGCACAAGGTCATGGATGTTTTTTTCTCTAGAAAGCTTAGGGTATTCTAAACAGGTGATCATTACATTTTGTATAGAGCGCTTAGCTAGAGAAACCACTTCCTTCGTAGAGAGATGTAAACTGCTAGCCAGGCTCAAATTGCTCAATGCGCGCTTACGAAACTTAGAAGATCCATAAAAAAAACAAGACCCTAGAAAAGCGCCTATCTTATGAATACTTCGATAAGATAACCAACGCAAAGGCCAGGTGCATACTAATATACTAAAATATACCAAACGATCAGAGAACATTCTTTATGTATAACAGATTAGCGCTAATATATGAATAGGCAAGTTAGTCTGATGGTTTAATAACTTTAAAAGCAAGTGTTAATGATGGTGCTTATAGTAGCGTCTGTAGGGTTTACCCAAGATCTAAAGGTATGCTTATTTAATAATTCTGTAAAAGGTTGAAATGTTAAATTTATATCAGGATTTGCTTGAGTGCAAAATTCAGGAAATTTCATCTTAAATGTATTTTGAAATGCATTATCAATTTCTTGCTTAACTGGGTCGGATAAGTACTCATAAACAGTAGGAGCATCTATAGTTGATTTATTAAGAGCTTTCTGTATAGACAAAATCTGATTATATGGGTGAAGGTTTCCTAGTGGGTAAAGAATCTTATTTAGAAGATCTTTTTGTAATTTTAGCCTTTCAATTTCTTCGTTTTTTGATTGTAGTTCTTTTTCTAACATTTTGTTTAAACCACTAGCATCCTCTAAAGCATCTACAAATTCAACATCTGAATCCGAGTTCACGGACATAATATCTTCTGCGTGAAAGGAATCTGGAGCAGTCATTCTATCTGGAATAAGATTGTCTTCTAGAGATTGTGAGTTATTTTCTGAAACGGTGGAAGGAGTGATTTCTTTAAGAGAATCTATTTGTAATTTTAGTCTTTCAATCTCTTCATTTTTCGATTGTAATTCTTCTTTTAGCGTTTTATTTTCTATTGCTTCAGAGTTATTTGTTAAAGAAGCTTTCCAACCCAAATATTCTTGTAGTTTTTCTGATTGAAACACACTAGGGCATATAAATCCCAATAAAGAGCTAAAAAGTATCACAGGAATACAACGTAGTGCTTTTACTAGATGGGGATAAGCTTCTTTATAGTAGTCAGGTGGGTTCTTACATGAAATTTGAGATGCTGCCCAAATGAAACCCTTATAAGTTGCTGCCAATAAATGAATGTTTGCATCTACTAGCAAAAAAACACTAGAGAATACAACACATACTCGATCTTCTAAAGAGTTTTTTATATCTGGGGATACAGGAGCCATAAGCCTTTGAGTACAGGAAAAATGTAAATCTAAATAGAGCATGGGTTTCTTCCTATAAAAAACATTTATTTAAAAAATAATAACGCTCTTAAAGAGTGTTCTAGCAGTCTAATTATTTATTAAGATTGATTCAACCATGCGATCTAATTGATGAGAAAAATCGAAGCTTTTCACAGATTCGCGAATAGCAAGTGCACTCTTCTCTGTTTTGGGATGAGAAAGGGCTGTATGTAGAGCTTGAGCAAATGAAGATATGTCTTCTAATGACTCAATTACGGTTCCAGTATTAGGAGATAGAATTTCTGAGCCACCATTACGTGCAGAGGATACGACGAATAAGCCCATGGCAAGAGCCTCAACTGTAACATTAGCAAAAGGATCATAGAAGGAAGGGATGACTAAAGAATCGGCGTATTGATAGAATTGATAGGTGTCATTTCTAGGTCCAAAGAAGGTAACTTTAGATTCTAGATTTAGCTCTGATACTTGTTGCTCAAAGTCTGCTAAATGATATTCTTTTCCAATCACGCTTAAGTGAAAGCTCTGGCCACGTATTAGAGAAAGAGTTTGTAGCAGTTTAGATAAACCTTTACGGCGGTAATTATTTCCAATGAATAAGAAGTGGTAGCAAGAAGAGGGGAGCTTTAAATTTTGAAGAATAGCTTGTTTTTTTTGATGCCAGCGTTGAAAATGAGGTTCTAGGGCAGTCCATTCTACTCCATTATGTACAACTTGTATTTTTTCTGGAGCAATAGCATAGTGAGAAAGCACTTCTTGTTTTACAAGATGTGAATTCGTAAATAGAACTTGCAATTCTGGATGCTCAAAAGCTTTTTTTTCCAATTGCAAAGTCATTTGGTGTAGGGGATTAAAGAAGAAACTAAGCTTTTTATATGGCCCCTCTTCTTGTGCTCGGTAGTTTAAATAAGCTGCATGGACTCCATTTCCCGCACGAATATGCGTTTGGAATTGATTGCGATCTAGTCCAAAAATAATCGGCGTAGGGTGCTTTTTTATGTATTGAGCGCAGCAACGATTAAATTGCAATAGATTCAAAACGCTTAATCGATAGTCGATGGGAAAAGAAACAATATTAAGATAATCTGATGTAAACGGAGGATGAGAGGGTCCTGTTGTTAATAGAGTTACAAAAAGCTTTTTTTGACAAAATCTCTGAGCGATCTGCCAAGTGTATTTTTCTAATCCACCTGTTTGCGTAAGGCTGCTTTTTAAAAGAGTGACTTGATGTTTCATTGATTACAAATTAGATGGTGTTGTAAGACTAACAGAAGAATCCATTTCTTCGATAGTAATTACGTTTTTTTTTAGGGAAATAGATAGATTTAGCTTTGTTTCATCCGTTTTGAATAATTGCAGACGATTTACATAACTACGGAAGCGATTTCTTAAATATTCCTCTCTTAATACAGGGGCTAATAGCAAAATATCTGGATCAACGAGCTCTCCATTAAAAGCTTGCACATATTGGTCTTCTAATTGCCTTGGATTAACCAGTTGTAAATTCCAAGAAAGTACTTCTTGCTTAGCTTGTGGTATAACGATAATTTCGATCTGAATCATTTTTTCAATAAGATTTAAAAAGCGAGGCCCAGCTCCATTAACTAAAAGAGGAATCTGAATGACGCCTTGTCCATGTATTTTTTTCAACAAAGTAGATTCAGTTAATTGCACTGTATCGGGGTTTAATTTATTTAAGGTTTCAATGGGAAAGAATAAAGATACAGGGATAGCATGATTAAGAGGAGAAAAGCGAGAACGAATAAAATCGATTCTAAGTAATTTTGCTTTTGGATCATCGATAGAGATAGGAACATCACCTAAAGAAGGCACTTTAACCTGTTTCCAATAATCAGGTACAAAAAAGCTGATTACCTCTTGCTCATTGTGATCTAAAGCATCAAGGTGTGATTTTTTCACTTCATTAAGGTTTAAAGTAAGTTTTAATTCTTTTTCTTTGAGTCGTTTTAAGGTGTCTTCAGGCCCTTGTACTGTAAGAAGTAAGCGATAGGGCCAGATGTCTAAAAATTGATACCCGCGCGGAGCTTCTCCTATAGGCTTAGTAATAATGACAGGAATTTGCTCTGTTACTAAATTAGTCATCCGCACAATAAAGCTAGGATATTGAACACGCTTGATCACTTTAGATAGATCAATTTCAGGATTTAGCGAAGACAAGTTTTTTTTAGATATGATACCCATGAATTCGTCTGGTTTATCCGTCGCGTCCAATACAACTTCCAAATCATAAGAACTTAATTCTTCGATAATGGTTTTGTTACCAGTAACTGTTAGATTGAGTTTTTTAACAAGATGTCCGTTTGTCTGTATTCCCTCCAATGTTTTTCCTGGAGGTAGATTGATGATGCGAATAGGGACATTATTAATAGTGCGTGTACTAATCAGTGTTTGATTCACAATAAGCCAGATAATAATTGCTAAAATTAAGGCTACAAGTTTTCTAGGCCAATTAGAAAATATTTTGGAAATTATAGCATTCATTTCTGAAACCAATTTCTAAAGTTAAGTTTAGTTTTAAAATTTGTGTTCATAGGAGCAGGAGGTGTAAAAATGCTGCGGATAATTCCTTTGAATCTGTCAATTTTCACACCAGGTGTCATCACACCATCACGAGCAATAGAAACTCTGCCCGCTTCTTCGGAGATAATGATAATCACAGCATCTGTTAATTGACTCGCTCCTAAAGCTGCTCTATGCCGTGTACCCATGGATCTGGTTAGTTGTAGACTATCTTCAGCAAGAGGCAGAATTACAGAAGCGGCAAGAATAGTCGTATTGCGAATAATCACTGCACCATCGTGTAAAGGAGTTGTTGTATCGAAAATGGATTCTAGTAACTCTGAAGAAAAGGTTGCATTGAGCTGTATAGCTTTTCTGGCAAAATCATCTAGGGAATCTTCGTTTTCTAGTAGAATAAGAGCTCCGAGTCTTTTTTCTGCAAGACGATATACAGAAGTTCCTAAATGATCTAAGAACTTATCAAATTCCGTTACTTCTTTATAACGGCGTCCTTTAGGGCTAAGCTTAGATAACGCTACACGCATTTCCGGTTGAAAGATGATTAATAACCCCAATAAGGCTGTGTTGCTTAACAATCCTATGATTCTGTGTAATATCGGGAAATTTAACCAAGCAGCGAAAGCAAAAGCGAATAAAATAGCTAATAGTCCCAGCACGACATCCATAGAACGCGTATTCCAGAAAAACATAAGTAAATAGTTAATCACCAAAGCGATTACTAGAATTTCAAAAACAGAAGTAAAGCTATGAAAAAGCGCACTCATTTTTTACATCTTAGGATTTGTTTAATAGAGTTTGAATCCAGGCAAACTATAACAGAAAAGATGGCTAGAAAAAAGAATATTTTTTAATTTAAATGAT
>JABASH010004391.1:0-14110 GCA_019776445.1 Tomocerus maximus | reverse complement strand
ACCATTTCCCACATGTTAATATACTCAATTACACAGAATAACTGAGCTCTTTTGTGGCTTTGCCTTCATTTCATCTCTTAATAACTACAAATTAACGTCCACGTTTTAAATTGATACTTACGTTGGCATTTATAGTTATATTTAATGCAAACTATTCTGTTTTGCTCATCTGAATAAAAGAATTCTACAATATCTACAGCTTGTATTACAAATATTTAGCTTTTGGTTACATTTTTCTCTAGGATATCGTTAATAATGCCCAAAATCACAGCCAATATATTAGTATTGGTACATTCTGTCTTCTGTGTCCATGTAGCAATCGTTGGACATCTGTGGAACTGTGAATGTGTGTGACATTATTGAATGTAATTAGTGGATAATTAATTTGAAAGCATAAAAGTATTATTGAATAGAAATGCATACTTCCTGCTTTGAATTTATGGTATCAGATTGAGTGTGTTGCATAATTAGAAGATGCAAAGTGCGGTGAATGAAAAGTAAAAATTGGGAATTGCAGCAATCTTTGCGTGTTGCGTGAACCATAATATGAAACTATGTACATTGTGTAGAGCTACCTACTATTTACGCTTCACATTTTTCCAGTGAGAGCTTGATAGCCTTTAGTAGATGGTTGAGGAGATGAGGTGATTGGTATGATGGTATATAGTGACGGAAGAGTGCTGATATTTTTAAGGAATTAAATGAAAGGTTCATAGTGCCTGTCTGTAGTCCACGCTTTACGTAAGTGTGCACATTCATACATAATAATATAGTAATTGGAATAGCATTAGTAGAAAAGGAAGTTATGCATGTTATGATATGGGTCTGGCACACCTCAGAGTTGCAAGTAGCGAGTGTGCACTTAAATATATATGATCATAAATGCGAGTAGTGAACATCCCATTTATTTGCCAACGGAAAGGGTTATGACGGGATGTCTATGTGTACTAAGCAGTGAGGAGTATGTTGAACTTGATTACAACTACAGAAGCATGAAGTTATATATTTAAACAGTGGAGACGGGGATGGAATTAGTTGCTACTTACACTATCCGAGTGTATATTGTAAATTGGATGAAAGATTGAGACTGTCAGTGTTTATCAGGAAGAGGTCCAAAAATATAATTCTAATCAGTTGTGCGGTAATAAAGAGATATGATATTTTTCTGTCTGTGTAACTATATATAGTTTGTATAGGGATGAGTGTATTTAATTTAGTTCAACTCAGTGAATCCTATGGCAATCTATCATGATTAATAATAGTATGGATTGTAGAAGCATGCTTCCCATTCTTGGAGCAGAGGAACAATAGCTATTAAGTGGTAAGTGAATTAGTGAGAAGGATTAGTAGGGGTTGAGTGTACAAGAAGTTGGCAGGCAGGAGAGTCGAAGAGAATGTCTTGCTTCGTCTGATATGATATTTACTATCTGTATTATTGCAACGCTGAAAAGACGATGGGGATGACCCGCTTTCTAGTCCATAGTGACTAAGGGTGACCTCCTTCTATCCGCTCTTCTTATATCTTGCTTACTGGGCTATCCTATTCACAAAGAGATGAATTTCCATCCGTGTACACAGTTGATAGGGAATTGTCAGGTACCTGTTACTGACTTGTGTAGTTTCTACTTACTTTGCATTTCTCACTCTATACTACTTACAATGTATATTATGTGATTATTAAGTATAGACTGTGCATTTATTTAACCACGCGTAAGTAAGTATGCAGGCAAGGAATAATAATGTAATATTATGCGCAATAGTTTCATATCCGTATCGATATGTATCTGTAGATTTGGTAGTTGGTTTCGTTTACGTGCTCAGCTATTATACAAAGGGATGTAGTACAAGTATATAAAATGCATTAGAGATATACGTAATGCACTTATTCATGCTCTCGTGTCTGCTGCCTATGATCTGAATTTATGTAGCAGTAGTCAACATACTGTTTACTTGTCTTTAACTTAAAAGCTTCACTTTCCATCTTTTCCATTTTATTTGGATTGGACTGGCTTGGCAAGGCTTGGCTGACTTCGCATAAGATCCAACGCCAGAACAGAACAGACTCTAGTCAATCTTGGAAGATGATACAGACAAATTCACTACAATAGTAACACTACTCAAAGTCCTACTGCTAATAAAGATACTCATCTTGGCGTGGGTATAACTTGAACTCTCATCATATTCTCAGTCTCAGTTCTTCTAAATTCTCCAAACTAAAATCTTACCTCTGCATTACTACCCCTAGACTCTAAATCTTTTACACAAGCGAATAATATCTATTTCCTTGACAAGTTATGCTGGGAATTACCTTTTTAAAAGTGTTGTTCCTCACCTGAGAATTCTGTTATTAAAACTAATTAGAGAATAACAAAATATGTTTGGACACTTGGCATCTATCTACTAGTGTTTATTTACCTGTATATAAAGATTGTGAATGTGTGTGCTGTGAAGAGTGAAGGGACATACAGTGTATCCATACGTCAAATGTACATCTTTATACTCTGCATGCAATACCTAATGCTCATTCATTGCACAACATCAGAATTGTGATAGTCTAAATGTGCGTGTGAATTTTGCAATATTCAGATTACATTCGGATTCGGACCTCTCTGTATGTAATGATATTAGATCCTTCAATTCCAGGTTATAGCAAGGTTATATTTACCATTTGACTCTGTACAAGATGTTACTTTTTATAAAACTGCAATAGTGTGAAGAGTGGCAATTCTTCTTAGAATTTAACGAGACAAACTTATCCTTAATTGGATGGATGGTTTTTGTAGTCTGTCTGTGAGATTGTTAATGATTTAATTAGAAAAATCTTAAAGCGAAAGGCTTTTGACAAGTGTTGAATAAGAAGGGTGTAATTTTGTCGGGAAGAGACAGAAAACTGGAATCTCTTCAAGTTTGGTCGTTGAATTGTATAGGAAACATTTTTGTCTTGAGTATTTGAGTGAGACGGGAAGTGGATGAAGATCTTGTGAATAGAACATTAAGAATACAGGAGGAGATGCCTATATAAACACGAGAGAGCGAGATGTAGTAGTGGAGTGAGTTTATATATAGATGTGGTGTATAATGCAAGTTGTTTCGTGTGTAGCCTTAAGTGTTTATAGCTTAGTGGAATAGTTTGACAGAAAAGACACGAAGTAGGTATGTGAAAATAGTCTTTCCGTGTGGATACTTTAGGAATAGAATAAACAGGACAGAGTAAGGAGGGCGAATTGTAGGATCAGAAATGGGTAAACCATTAGCGGAAATATTGCGGCAATTGGAGCGAAAAAGGAAATATTGCTGTTCTTATGGGACAGGACGGACGACGACAACGTCAACATTAGCCACGGCAGGGACATTGTTAGTGTCGTGCATATTTCTTTTGTATGTCAGCCTTTGGGCCACCTCCAATGTCAGTTCTGACCTCACATTCAATTTTTCGGATGAACTCCCTACTGCAAATGCCCGTGTTCGCAAAAATATCCTCAATAATGGCATTTCCTTCCAGAATAGGATCTTTGGTGTAGGCCAGAAAAATAGCAACCGGAACAGCAGCAGCGAAGCCTCACTGAATTCATCACTGGCCAATCGGCTGGAAAACATCTTCCACAAGTAACCACATTTTTCCGCATCATGTTTTCCCCTTTTTATGACTATTTGATTAGAGCGAGGACAACCATTAAAGTGTCTTTTCTATTTAATTTGTTTCGTCAGTTTAACTCCATTCAAGAGATATATTTATAGCTTTGCATTCGATTTTACTGTATTACTCCCATCTACTTATTCGAACATCCCTTTTTCCGCCACATGCACATTAAAGATAAGCTTTGCTAGCAACCCAGTACTAAATATGTGTAACTGTCTCCGGTTAAGTCTTAAATGCGTAACTTTTCTTTTGGCCACGACTTTAGTGAGACTTGTGGTCTTTCAATATACTTCATTAGTCCGCCCCCGATTTCCGCTCCCTGTTCATCTTTGTTCTCTCTTCATTACAATTTGCATTACTTCCCTGCGTTCCCGCAAAGTTTTCTCAACAAACAAAACTTAAGTTTCTCTTCATTATTTTCTTATGAATAAAACAAAATGCTAACCAAGCCGAGACGTAAATGCTAATTTTGCAACCCATAGGTCTCCACCAAAACAAAATTATCACCGTGTTAAGATTTCTGTTTATTTTGAGCTTTGACTCGGTTGCGAAACCTCTGACTAGTTCTGACACTTCAGTTACAATTTACAATGCAACCTACAAGAATTAATTTCAGACGAATTAACGCACCTATGATTTTCATGTTTAATAGAGCTGACACTAATGGTAACAAGCTCCTTGAAGCGTCGGAACTTTCCAAATGGATTAATTATGGCGTGAAGGAACATTTTTCATCAGCCTTGAAGAATAACTTCGACAAATACTTCCAAATTGATACCAATCCGCGAAATGGTGAGGACATCTCTTTTGAATTGTATCTGTGCTTTGTCCTATATTATTATTCAATATTGTAGAAATTGTTAACTTAACGTCATAATGAGTAAAATTGGCAATGGCATACCGAAATTGTTTAGAACTAGGACAATTTAGACCTGTCGAAACAACTCCAACCTCCAACTGATGTATATCATGTATTATTGCATGTACATAAAAGAGAGTGACAAGAAGTTGCATGGTTCGAGTTCAATATTCAATTAATGGATAGAAATGTATGTAAAAAATTATGCCCTGTTTAAATGGACTAAAGATATTCAGAGGCGACATTTGAACCACACGGTCCACTATACAGATAATAATGACATCACTATCTTCAAGATTGATAAAAAACTATATATTTACACAATCAACATTTTTAACTACTCTAATAATGCTAAAAATTGAAATAATAATTTATTGATGATGCCAATATATATTTTGAATATTCTAACATCTAAATACAATTATTAATAAGTACTGTATTCTCTAGGTGTTTGACATTAAACGTTGAATGAGTATTAATATTTTGAAAGAAATTGGATTGAAATTATTACTGTTTTGCTATCGAATTTCGAAATAATGAATATGTGTGAAGCATGATTTGATACTATTAAAGTTGGTAATGTTGACTATTCTACTGCGCCATTTGTTAGCAGCATAAACAAATTGTCTGTCTGATTTTTCTGATTGTTAGGTCTGATAACATGGAATGAATATCTGGAACACTACCTGAGAGAAGAAGGACTTTCTGAAGTGAAGTTAACAGCGGATGACATTAAGGAAAAGCGACCGATCTTCACCAAACTTCCAAAAAATATCAAAGGTCCGATTTCCGTCCTTTTCTTGCATATAAACTTATAAGAAATGTGCTATTGCCATATATGTAATATTTACTAGTGTACTATAATTATGCATTCTTGTATCACATATATTTAATTTACATACTGACAATAGTATGGGTATCTATCACACGTATTTGTTAAAGTTTTTTGCATATTATAGTAATAGGATGTAGTTTAGAATAAAGGATCGCAGTGAGCAATGCATCTCAATAAGGATATGATATGTCGATACTATAATTATGCATAACAGAGCAATTTGTGTAAATATATGAAAGTAGGTTGCGTATGTGTATTGTAGTTAGTCCCAACAGTCCCAAGAAGCCGCAAGTGCAAGAAAGTAATATATAATGTGTTAGTGTTCCGTTATCATAAACGTTTATAGTTTCTGATGCATAAAATACAATGTTTATTGACATTTTCGCCATACATACGACAATACAGTCGAAAATGTCTCGGATATCTTAAGGGAAAGTATTCTCATATTGCATAATACCTGCTACCTAAGCATTAGTGTCATTCATGTCAGACGGAAAGAGGAAAAGGGAATTACTTCTCGCTTTATGCAAGTCAGCCAGTCGAGCTGAAGTCATAATAATATCATAGTAACTACAGCTTAGGTACTTATGTTAACCAAGCGAGACAGTTTGTGCAGATAATAATAATAATGTTCTTGCGTAAAATTCCCATAACCGAAACTGACGGGATGTGGTCTTTTTCACAAAGTAAACTTTTACTGAAAGCCAAATCATGTCGCAAAAGTAGTTTCCGTGGCATGTGTCCTCGTTGCCTTCACTGGTCCACTATTTTAGCAGATTCGATTTACGAGATTCACGACTCATATATATCATGTTTATGCAATATTATGTCCAACAGTATAATGTGTACATACTGGTGAAGCAATAGAAAATGATTGGTAGCCTGACCTTTGGTCATTTTTCTCGTTACTTCATAATACGATCTGAAGAATAAACATTCTACAACCAAGAACAATGCTCTATTGTTATGTATTGTATCTGCATTGCAATATCTCACACGAAAAACACAAAAAATAGCAAAAGCCCAACTTTCTATTGGAGTGATCACGACTCAAAGATTCTTATTAGCTGAAATAATTACAAGTAGCCCAAAATTGCAAAATATTTTTCACAAGATATTGCACTCATATTTCATGTAGGACGAGAATTTTATTGGCAGGATACAAAAAAAACTCTGAAAAAGCATTCAAAATGAAAAGCTTTATTTGATGACCGCACTAATGTCAGGAATCATATCTGTGATTGTAAATTGTAAGCTGCAACATACTTTTGATCTGTGATGGATGAAATGGATATTGTTCAATAGGTACCTACTTACATAATACTAAAGTTGTATCCAAATATAGCAGAGTTGGGCCTTCAAAATGTATGTGGGTTAATGCGTAGTGGAGTTAGAGCATTATAGGGTAACTATAATTAGGGAAATATTATTAGCATTAAGTATAGCCCTAATAAGATAGTAAAGAAGTTTGGAAGAGGAAGTTGTTTGTGTAAGTTAATGTCAAAAGTTGAGTGACTTTTGGTTGTTGTTGACTGTTCTGTTCTGTTGCAGTGGAAATCGCAAGACTTGAAGCAAGTTGGTCGGAAGCAGCAAGTAATAACCCGGACTTTCTCACTGTTGACGAATTCTTAGCTTTCCAGCATCCAGAGGCTTCTCCGACGAAATTACTTGGTCTAGTTCAGGAAACTTTCAGTACTTTTGGTACGTGTCCTTAACCCCTCTTGACAGATTATGCCGTCTTTACACTTTACCTTTACACTCTCATTTTCAAGGAACAAAAGCTGGAGACACGACACCACATATTCATCTCCGGCAAGACTCAGAGTCGGAAATGCACTGGTAACACGGGAAAAGCATTTTGGACGTCCTTGTTCTTATCTTAGGACTATAATCAGCTGAACCAAATGAAAATCTATATTATGAATTAACTAAACTTCCTATAGAGAGATATAGGAAGTCTTCTGCATGTCTACTTTCCATTATCGACTTCTTTCCTCCCTCATTTTATTTTATTCTACCTCTTTAGAATGTTAAGAATGAGCATTTTATATGTGAACAAGGATACGTGGAGGTATCAACTTACTTTTTGTGAACTTTCTCTATCTTCATCTCAACTGTCAACTAACTATAAGTAACTCCTAAGTAAAATGAGAGTGAAATGTATCTGTCTGACGAAGAATATACCATTTGTACTATCATCATTCGATTTTCAACCTCCTGTAAAATTTTGTCTTTCTTCAATTACATAGAAAAGGTCTCTTTGTGTAATTGTATTTGTAGTATGAGCACAGAAAGAGTTCAAAAGGAAAGTTGGTTTTCCTCCTCAAACGAAATAATTTCATTACGAAGCGAACAAAGAAGTAGTCAATACAATGGGGCAGGAATTTATGTATTAACATTATAGGTACATTAGTTTCGGTAATAGAGTTTATTTTGTTTCCCCAAAATTGCAGATTTGGATGCAGACGGAGAAATTTCTGCGTCCGAGTTCGAAACAACATACAGAGAAGCAGAAGGGGTCGATCCCATTTACAAGAAGGATATACAGTTAATTGATACAAACCGCAATGGACGTATCACAAGAGTGGAATTGATGGTGAGTGCCCACGCTATCTTGCTATATCTATCCCTCTATATGTTCTTAACACGCATATGCAACTTGTACATATACCTAAAGCACAAACATCCCATTTGCTAAATGTAAATCTATAATGCACTAGTAATTTGAAAAAGCAACGTTCTTTTACCCACTTGACTTTCGACTTTTGTTAGCTCGAGTGAAAACTGCTTTTCCGACTATTGCACAGAGTTTTATTCGTTCTAACGCACACACGCTTGGAAAACATATAAAAAGATAGAAGTTGTAGTATGTAAAGTAGACATCTTTAGTTGTAGTGATCTTGGGTTGTTGGTTACATTAGCTATTCTACGTAAACCTAATATGCCTACCTTTTTCTCTATTTCTATTCATTCATTCCCATCCGTGCAAGTTTTCATCTTCCTTCCCTATGGACAGGAAATTGGCTTCGTTTCTTGAATTTTTTCCCTACACCGACTGAACGCACACGTGAAAAACTTCAATATCCGGAGAATGAGACGTCTTTTCGCATGTATTTGTGGAGAAAACTGCGGAGATATTCAATAGGGTTCTTTATTGCCGTCGGTACCTGCCTGAAACGCCCTTTTAGACTCTCCTACTAGATAAATGTTACCATTTTAAATTATGAACGCTTTTTCCTGTCTTGACTTGACTTCCCCCAATGTGGCTATCTCCACCCGAGATATGACAGAACATAACTAACCATCATTTATGCAAATACAATGCATGATACACTGACTCAGATGCATCCTACCTATAAACATCATTCTTTAATGCACAGCATATACATTCTAAATAATCGTTTTCTCTGTGTACCTAGATATCACATTCAAAGATACAGTAACAGAGAAAATATTAATTTTCAATTGAAATAAACAGTTTAAGGAACTTCTATTTTTATAGCATAGTAAATCTTAAAGTGCGTGGTCTTTTATGAATAATAGTTTCTTCTTCTGTCAGAATGTAAGTACATTATAGACAGGAGATATGAGCTGTGGACTTAAAAGGCATAACAATTTCCTTTCCCAAATTATTTATTGGGGAATGGGAGGATGGAAAATTTTCATGATGTCTCAACGGAAGTTCTCTATTATAGCTTTTTCCCAATAAAAAGAAACTCTCAATTCTCAACTCCTAGAAATTACTTCGTAGACATTTCATGCATTTTTCATCACTCCCACATTCTCCTGTGGTATGTAAAATCTTTCCTGGCATCCCAACCTTAGTGGGAAGTCATACCGCTTGTGAAAGCTTCCACAATTCACCATCACAACTTTCCCTTCTCTCACTCTGCATCTAGCGCCTCCAAACTACCCGAATAGAAAGCTTTCCCCCAAAGAAAGCGATTTTCTCTTTCATTCCCACAGAGAATGTATGTGTGGCACAAAAAACGACTTTTCTTGCTTAAGATCTAAAAATATGATAAAATAGTATGCAATTTAGTTGTAGTATGTTTGATTTTTCAGAAATATATGGACCCTCGGGCTGTTCACCATTCGGATAAAGATGCAAAAAAGATCATAAAATTAGCAGACATTAATGGAGACGGACGACTGAGTCTTACAGAAATATTAGCGAATAGTGTGGCAATGACAAAGACAAAATATTACGATATAGAAAAAAATTTGCATAATCCTGATTAAAGGATAATTTTAGTCTAGATCAACATCCGGGAGTCTTTCCCCGGAATGAACGTAAAGTGATGATGATTTCAGATAGGTACTGTTAATTAAAAAGCTTTAATCATGAATGCAAAAGTAAATATTTACATTATGTCTAATGAAATGACGACTTGTGTGCATATTAAGTAAATACTCCTAAGCTATTTGTATAATGATACCACATAATTTGTAATACATATACGAACGCATGTTTTCATTTGTGAGAAATGTGTTACTAATCATATCAGTCAAAACAAATTAGTCAAAGCAAGCTTAATGACGTATTTATGTCTGTAAAAACAATCCCACTGTTAATTATATTGACATTGAAGATAAGTTCAATGCACTAGAATATGAGAGATCTTAAGTTAAGACTTAAAATACTGAATCATAGGATGTAGAAAATATTCTCAATTTGTAATGTTTTTACATGAAAAAGTTTGCCCACCATTGATATGGTCTTGTGATTGTGATGCTGTAAAAGTATGTAAATAACTGTATGCTTGTAATAAATGCATTGTAAGAGACTGAGAAAAGGAAACGTGACACGTTTTTTTCACGTTTTATTTCACCAAAAACAAACTGACACAAAAGACGATGCTTCGTGATACATTTACACTAAATCCCTTGTGAATGTAACTTATAGACATAGACATATTATTTGTGTGTAAGTAAACAGAATACAATAATCTCTTTACTCTTTGTATATATATGGAAAGTGCGTTGAAGTTGAAGGATTTTTGTAGCTCGTGCTTGCTACACGATACGAGAAAGTACACGAGAAAGTAGAGAAAGTAAACTACGAGAGAAAGTACAGAAACTATAAAAATACTTGTCTTACGTAACATATGTAAAAAAATTGATATAAAAAATTCAATAAAGCAAATTACAAAATAATTGTTTACTCAGTGCAGGGTCATGAAGGGCAATGGGAAATACATTCGTACATAGATTATAACTCGACTGATCTTGCAAACAATTCAATAAAGAGGAAGTCAAATATTTACTTATAAATAACATTTAAATTTTATACACATATGTTGACTGTGTGTTGCAATCCTATTGGCTAGCTATTGTGCAATTGTGATAAAAGAATTTTTCTGGTGAGTAAAGACATTTGATAGAATGATTATGGTGTAACATCCATTTCATGGCAATATTTCATAGTAGGCACAACCACATACATAATATGTGGTTGTTCACTTAAATTGAAAATAAGTACCCACATGTATACAGTATACATGACTTATAGATACAAAGTACAAATGACAATACAAATACAGATGGTATATCTAAATATGTATACTAGTGTTACAGACGGATTCACTTGTTACATCTTCCGAGGTAACTTTGCTTCAAGTAATCTATGATAATATTGTACATAAAATAGTGCACTATTCGTTATACATTTACATAGAATTACATAAATATATTTACCACTGAATAATATCATTAACTTCTGGAAGTTATTTCGTTCCATTGAGTTTCATGACTTGGCCACAAATCAACCTTGGACTGATGCTGCAATAGAAAGTTCTCAAACGGACGCAGTTCGAAAGCGAGCGTCATCAAAAGTTTCAATTTCCACCTGAGAGTGACATTCCAGCATAGGACTGATCTCAAAAGCAATACTCAGATCTTCTAGCTCGTTTTCATCTTTGGAATCCATTATGACATCGCTGAACTCTGGAGATACATCATTTGCCTCCCTTTGTCTGTTCTGGTACTTGAAAATGGGTGGTAGAAATAGTCGAAGCTTGGAATTATTTTTTACATAATGGTTACTCAATCCAACGATTTCGTCCTGCTCCTTAAAGACTGTTTGGATATTTCGATTGCTGGGATGAAAAGGACTGAAATCGAGCTGTCTGTTAGAGACGTGGCTGTCAGGAACTGTTAGGATGTTATTCGAAGACACTGGATTGGCAGCAGGTTCATTTACAGTTATCGTGATTCCATTCAACATCCGAGGCGTCCTGGGATTTCCAATCCCGTCATTATTACCATTTCTGTTTGATTGACAATGATTAAGGAGTGTCATTCGAACAGTTGTGCGAGGAGGTCCAAATTTTGTCGTTCCAATTAATTTTATCCGGACAAACTTTTTCACGGCAATTTGGACCTAGGATACATAAAACCGAAGTAAGACAACAATTCGTATTTTTTGACACATTTCTAAAATGGAATCTATTTTTACCTCGCCATTCCAGAAACAGTAGAGGAAAGAAACTATCAACCCTTGGCAGGATGTGAACAGGTGAGTTGTAAAAGACCAAATCCCGAATTCCACAGTTGATCTTTCCAAAGGTGCGTCCAACATATTCAACAGATTCGTTAGTCCCAGTAGTGGTAGCAGGACCAGAGCCGCTTTCACCGCTTTCCTGTAACATTGATTACAATTACGTTACAAAGTCAATATCACAATGAAAGAGAATGCTGCGGTTTTCTATAGGTATACATTATAAATAATTATGTATCTATGTACACACGATTCGAATATAGAAACGATCACCGGATCAAATAAACCGAAGTGGAAAAGGATTTTTAGGATGTCCAATGCAATTGGGTTAGTCATACTAGGATTTAAATGTGAAAGGGGAATTGAATGAGTAAACATTCATCAGTCAATATTGAAGTTAGTAGAGCAGCGAACTAGAAAATGTCTATGTGGCAGTTTTATTGTTCTCTCTCTATTCTCCAAATGTAATCATACATGGGAGAAAAGGATCTCTCAAGATAACAGTAAGATGAACCAGTGGAAAATCTTTCTAGTCTTTGCGAGTCGAAAGTTGGTGATGTGGAAGCACCGGACAAAGAAAACATTTACTTGAAATGCGAATGGCTAGTAGCATTAGAAAACAACTTCCTAGATACCTACCTATTCTTTGTTATATTTACCTACTATGCCTACTAAGAAAGCAAATTGACTGGAGATAAAAAATTCATCAAAAAACTCAAAAGGTCATTACCAGATTAGAAAATCCAATCATTTACTTTTCATCACTAAACTATTTACGATGTAATTGCGACCAACTCGGTTCGACATCATAATTAATTGATTGAATTTGATGATAGTGATCCACTTTTATTTACGTCCGGATGGAAGTTCAAATAAAGTGTGGATGTGGGTACCATGCTGTATATTGGGGCAACCTCAATGTACAATGTTCTAAATTATCTCATCTCTAAGAGGAGATAGATGAGTAATTGTAGATGTAGTACTATAACTATCTGCTCAATTTATTTATTCACATGAGTTAGCAGAAAACATCTCTAATAACACTACGTCCGTATCGGTATCATATACTATTATTCTGAGTAATATCGCCATTAAATATATGTCTATCATATTACCTTGCTTGATGAGCTTCTGAAGAGTTCGACTGCCTTAACTTGGTCACTAATACTCGGAGAATGTTCAATAGTAAATGCCAAGTTCACCTGCAAAGTTAATATTAAGCAATTAAATCATCTTTCTCATTTCAACTCTTTTATGCGGTTATAGCAATCATTGCCAAAGAAGGGTGAGTTTGTCAACATCAATATCTACATATTACTAGCACTATAGAATAACGTAAACCCGACGGAAGGTGTAAACAAAAACTACATAAAACACAAACAAACAACACGTGCTAACAAACCAGAAAACACTATTTGTGATCTCAATACCTAGTTAGACAAACTACTAATTTGAACACAAGGACCATCACAAACAATGATACTTCTTATGCCTGTCGTGCTGTGTGAAAGTGTATACTTAATTAACGAACATATCAAACGAAAGTTTTCCAAGAAGGAGTCTGGCATTAATAAAGCGGATAAGTACATTTGTAGTTTGTTAGTGGGTAATCGCAAGGGAAATTGTTGTTGCTGTAAGAGGTAGAAAGCATCTGCTCAGAGCAGATATCCCAACGTGAAGAAAATAGAAAGCGATCTGTGTTGACGACTCAACCAATCATAATTTATACTTAATATATCTATCTACTTATTTATTTGTCTCTAGACACCCCAGTTGGCTATTGACGTAAATCGTAGGAGTGTATATTTTGCTGGAGTGTAAGATACACTTCAATAAAATATATACTCCGAATTCCTTGTAAGGAAATTCCGAGCAGATAAAACGTTAATAATTTGGTATCACTTGAAAACGTGACTTGATAATTGTCAATCAAAGTCTTCTGCATCGTAATTCTCACTGAGGAATATCATCCCTCTGCTAATTAGCAGCATACTCAGCTGTTGCATAGCATAATTTATCATATTATTTCTCAGAAGATTATAGGGTGTGAATTGTCAATTGTATTATCATAATTTTATACGATCGAATTGAATGATGTTCTCTTTCTTATATTTACGTAACCAGTGAAGCGTGTTTGAAGTTAACGCTCCACTGGACACGCCAGATTAAGGGGTTTGCGTTTGAGTTCGCCAAAACTAAAATTCTACGCGATGCCGCACAAGTCGCCATGAGAAAAGGGAAGCTTGCACCTACTTTACAACATATCCGCTATTACCC
>JABASH010004390.1:0-14113 GCA_019776445.1 Tomocerus maximus | reverse complement strand
TTCTCCATATCTTAATATTCAAACGTGTAGGTATATTCTAAAGACATTTCTATATATTAAAACACATCCTACCCAAACATGCTTTACCCTATTAAAGTGCATATCTCATATAAATATGCACTTAGTTGCACATTAGTATGAGTGAGTATACAAACCATAAGTACATACTAATGCATGCCTGGTTAAAATAAGTAAGAGAGAGCAAGTAGTGAAACAAATTCAACGTGTAAATTATAGTGTAGTGTTAGAGTGAGTAGTTAGTGTTAGATTTACATTCGTACAAATACATTACACACATTAATAATGCTCTGGCACAACATAACAGGAATTTTGTCGTACACACACATAACTAATGTAACAAATGCTAATACACCTTAATACACAGTACATAGTCAATGCTAAATAAAGACAATACAAAATAACAGTGGCAGAAGGAGACAGACGGTCCTTGGCACACAACAGTCTGTCTGTCACACTGCAACCGCCAGATGAAAATGATTTGATATGAAATGAAATAAATGCATGCCGAGAGATATGACGAGGTGGGGGACGTGTTAATGGCAAGCAACTATTATTTTAGATGTAAAGACTTGCTTTGTGTCCCGAGCAGAATTAGATTGGGGATTGGATTGCGGTGTTAGCTAACCCATTCCCAACCAAACTTGAATTCTCACCTGCCTTTAATAATTATGTGTTTCTACAGCTTATCAAGCATAATTTATTCCTCTGCCTCGCTTCCTCCGCTTTTTAGTGAGGAAATAATGTCTCTATTACTATTTGCTGTGTATGATTACTTTGCATGTTAAACCATACTTAATTTTATTGCCTGAGTAGAGCTACTAATGTGACTGTGGAATTAAACTGAGGAGTTTTAATACTTATATGTAAGCAACTCCATGTCGGTGTGCTAAGCTCAATCACATTCTTACAGCTCCTATTATTGCGAAAACAAATGGAATAAATAATGTCGTATGAACAATCATTATAATAAGAAGTAAGGACAGAGCTGGAATAATCACTTTATTAAACTTAATTATTATTATATATAACCACCTTTTTAAGTGTACTCAACATGGAATGCCTCAATTTGCATATTAAACTCTGTCCTAGAATTTTCGAATTGTTTACAAACCTAGAACTAACATTTTGTAGTTTGAATTGAACGAATAACTACTGTTTAGGTTTCACAGGTGGTGAAGGTGTGACTGGAACAGCAGAAGTTTTGTTCGTTCTTGGTCTTGCAGTTCCTATCAGGGGTGGCAACGGAGACGAAGTGCTTGAAAGTGGTGGCTGCACTTGAGGCTTATTTGTAATACTTGATGGAGAAGACGAAGCAATCGAACCACCGTTTTCGGTCGAAGAAATTATAGTGGTTCCCCAACTTTCCGGAATTAGACACATGAGATTGAGCAACAGAATGATACCAAAAACAAGAACCTGAAACAAAAGTTAACAAAAATTGGATTGGCATTACCTTAAAAGAAAGACTTTAGGGATTCACAAAATCGAATTAAAAATTTCTACTACTGACCTTCATTTTGAAACGATATTTTTGATGCTTTTGGATTTTGTAAGCGAAATTCTGCAAGATGGTATTTCCTTGTTATTACCTCCAACTACTTCCAGTTTTCTATTGGCAGATATATCCGTTGTATCTTTGTATTTATATATTCTTGTACTGATTATGCTTCCATGGACCTTGAGAATCGCATATCGCATACAGTAAACTTTCATATGTCGAAGAAATATTTTCAGTAAACAGAACTTTATGATACTAATTGAATTGACAAATACATTTTATTAGCATTCATTATAATAAATTCATGGTTCAGGTTATTTGTTGTATAACCTTCATAACTGCAGTCTTGGAATTTTTCAGCCTCAAATAGATTACAGTTATTTTATATCAAGTATTATAGTAGAGCAAGAATCAGAATTGCCCTTTTTCCACGAAACAGCTTGCTGGGTAATGTAATGATGAAAAACAATAAATAAAGTCTTTCTATACTTTTCTCTCATGTTTTTATCTTAGCAAACAATCTTAGTCATTATTATACATTAAGTACCATATAATAGATAATTCGAGGAACATTGTCTGCAAGAGAAGACAAGAGAGACGAAAGGATGCACCAGTTAGTAGATTAAAATCAAAGTTGTTTGTTTATTCAAGAAAATTTTCGTGTCTCAAGAAACTTGAATTGAGCTGCTATTCCTATTCTACGTGATATAGAGCATGTTCTCTTGTAATAATTTAATAACATCCTTTACTTTGAACTGCTGATCTGTTTACAGAAAGGAAAAGGAACTCACTAACTAGCCTAATTTAACTAACCAAATCACCAAAGGTAGGTAGGGTTGCTTTGACTTCTTTCACCTAGGGCCAAATGTCAGAATTTAGGTTAACCATAACACAGTTGGTATTAAGGATCACCCGAAATCATCATTTTCCAGTTAGTTATTAATTTGAATGCTTTTAGAGGCTTTATTTATTTAGTACCAGACATTTTTGATGCTCTTCTATAAGAGGCTCTATAATCCAAATCTTTTGTTTCGTCTTAATTTGGTGCTAATTTATCTGGCCATCATGTACAAAGAAGTACCATCTGCGAGATGTTGTGTGAAGAACCAAGTAAGCTTGATAACATCCCCACAATATAAATATTTACATAGTTAAAGGAATAGTGTCTTGAGAAATCACTCACTACCTCTATCTGTGTGCTTTTAGTAGTTTGATTTTGATTTGATATGATCTGGGTAGCCTAGTAATTTACTCTTTTCCGATACCCTAGGCTGAACCACTGATGTAAACGGATAATTTAGAATAATTATAGTTCCAGAACAAGATAGCACATGACTTTTCTCAACACGGGCTGAGGTATAGTACACTAAATAGATACTACGATACTAGTCTTGGTCGACATACATAACAAGTATTCTTCTTCATTATCATTATGCAAAGATTTCAGAAGGGAGACATTCCTCCTAGTTCATAAATTAAAATACACATCTTTCAAAAATATGCTATTGGGACTGACATCTTCTGAATTCAGCGAACTTACTAAAAATGAATCGAGTAAGAGAGGCATGGCCTTGTGCTTTGCAGTTTTATTTACTTATTAATACCTTGACTGAATCATCAAATTAGTTGAGCAAATTAACAAACTACAACTAATAGGTATAAATAGGTATAATATAGTAGCAAAGTTGTAAAATATGGAATAGCCAATAGCAGCACGCAAGAGAAATGCAGCAGAAATCTTGGTAATGTAATAGCTAACTTTTTCGCTGTAATAGAGTTAGATTTTGTAAATCCAAGTTCACGGTCTTTTCTTTGCAATTTGAGAAAGTAGAGACAAACAATCCCATGCTGAATATATCTACTTACTTTGCTACTTTTCTGTGCAGATGAAGCATGCTATGTGTAGATGTGCGTTTTCGTGTGGGCAGACATGTAGCTGGTACACCAGTTGTGTACTACTTATATACAAGTGCTTCAAATGACTAGCATCCATAGTCTTGCGTTGAGTAGGAAAGCATACGGAAGTAAGGAATTGGGAAATAAAGGAAGATTTATGAGGAGGATTTCCCAAGGGTCACCACGGAACACGACTCCTCGTCCTCACCAAGCCACTGCCAACCAAACCGGCAAGACCTCTCAATGAGTGAACCGAAAACGAACTGAAAGCAGAACGCGCAAATTGCGTTAGGCATTTGCGGAAGACCACATTTTCCTCCTTGAGCCTTTATTGCTCCCATTCTATTTTCATCTACTCACTTCTCTTTTCCCTGCTGCCTAAGTACACGCTCATGCTGCTGATGAAAACAACACATTCAGTACTGTACACTAAAGGCATCTTGCACTTCTCTTAATATCTGTTGCATTAAGTGCACTATTTCTCAGTTTACATAATGTTTTCACTTGTTTGTACCAAGAAGTTGGATTAAATTTTGCAATGCAACTATGCAACTCACAATAGAGCAACCTTTAAAATTACATTTATTTCATCACTGACTTTTACACTAAATAGTAATGGATTTCAAATTCGTTTTTGTTCCCTAATTTACATTTATTACTTAAGCATCAACAGGTTGACTGATGAAAATTGAGATGGGAAAGGTAGTTTGAAAATGAAAATAGTGCAAAGTTAATTAACATTCCGTCCCAGATACCTTAGGTTCATGTTTATTAAAGAGGGAAAAAGTATTTTACGTAAGATTCGTTTTACGACAATGTAAAATGAATGTATTCATGTATTCAAAGCAGATGCACCTAAAATTTTGACATTACAATGTTTTAATATACCAATATTGAATAGAAAGATCGTTGATTCCTTATTTTGATGAGATACTCTGAAAGTTAATGAAGACCACGTCGAATAAGAGCCTGTTGAATGCATTTTTTGCTTCTTGCTTTGATCTCTTGTCTGTTTGGCACTTTGAAATCGGAATAATCTTCTTCTACTCGGTAAAAAGAAAATATCACATTAACAATTTGATCTTAAGAAGGAATTGAAAGTATCGCGGAGGCTTTCATATCAATGGTACAGAAACACTCGTAATTATTCGGTACTAACCATCTGAACCCTCTGATACAACTGGACTTCCAACGCGAATCAAGCGAGGTGGAATTTGAGGAGCCTTCACGTAAGCAGCGTAATTCTTGTCGGTTTCATCATTCTCAAAGAGATTTCTAAGATTTTCAACAGTTTTGAGGACTTTTTTGCATTTGGAATTTAGAAGTCGCAATTGTATTTTCAATTCCACTTTGGATTGCCTGCCTGCATTAGTCGCGGCTTTCGATTCATCCATCCGTTCATTTAAGGCAATGACTCCGAGACGTATATCAGCTGTGACATTACCTAATATCGTCAATTTAGCTTGCTTTTCTGTTAGTTGATGTCGTAGTTTTTCAGCTTGAGTTTCATATTCCTCTATCTTTTTAGTATATCTAAGAGAATGTTATGATTCGAGTTAAAGAAACTGATTATTACATACTCGCAAACATAAAATTGGTAAATATGTGATAGCACTCATAACTCACTCAGAAAGTTGGGTCTGGCCTGTGTATTTATAATGACATAAAATCAACATCAGTTGATTTCGTTGACGAATAAGCAAATCCCGTAAGTTTTCTTTAGCTTCCAATTCTGCAGTAAGTCTTGATCCGAGTTCCATCACAGTAATTAGTCTGAAAAAAAGTTAATATCTTAAATGTAATTACAATAAAAGCTTGAAGCTTAGAACTGAGATTATGAAAGGATTAGAATACCGTTTCGGAATAAAAGTTAGGTCAGGAACCCTCATTGTCTCGACAAGTCTACGCGCGCGATCCTGATATTTCTCAACTTCCGAGCGTTTAGCTTCAATCCTTTCTGCAATATCGTTTTGCAAAGTTTTCTCCGTTGCGGTGTTGTCAAAATTAAGTTTTGTATATTGTGGATTCTGTGGATTCGTTTTCACTTGATTTGCTTCCATCACTTTTTGAACAGCTTTCTTCATTTTTGCCATTTGCTTCCGGCGTTTCTTCCGGTTCACCGAAGCTTCTGTTTCTGTTAAGACGAAGTTTTTCGATGCCTCGTCTCGAAACTGTGATGAAATTATTAATAGCAAATCAATCCCATTGGCAGATGTGTAAAGTACAAATGTACAGTTAATATGTAATTCAATTCATTTAAGCGTTAGCACGGTTCACCTTTGTTGCATCTTCTTGCATTTTCTCAAGATTCTTTATCTCCTGCTTATGAAAGTTTAGCTGCGTTTCTAAATTTCGTAAATTCGGAGCATATTTTCCACGTTCTTCTGATAGAGTCATCTTAATATCTTTGTACTTCAAGTTCATAATTTGGGCAGTTTCTCGTTTCACTGCAAACAAACTGCTTTTGTAAGGAGTTATTGAGAATTAAGTTGATTTTTTATATGAATAAAAATGAAAGTCACCATCTACAGCTTCAATCATGTTTTCCATCCGAGCGAAATTAAGATTTGCAGCCAACTCCCAGGGGAGTGTGCCGGGACGCGGCCATTTCTCAATCACCATAACCATATTCTCTGCCTCTTCCAATTTACTTCGTTTATCTTGCAATCTGTCCATCAGAACGTTGAGTCGTTTCGAATTATCGAAGATTTTATCTTCCAGCCATCCTACGGCAAACTGAAACAAATTAAACACAATAACGTCTCAATCTCAACCAAAAATCAAAAGAAACACTTTGACTATTTAGTGCATACAGCAGGAGTTTTGTCCAGCAATGCAAGCTGAAATTCTCTGTGAGTCCTCAAAGCATTTTGCACGGCATATTTTTCTGCATCGACGGCTTCAATGAAATTGCGACGAAGCTCGACTGTTTCTTTGTATAAATCCTGGAGAACGGTAGCCGCGCCTTGACGAGATTCTTCAAGCTCATCCTTCAGGGCCTTGTTGAAACGCTCTATTTAAGAATGTATATATTTTAAAGACCCGAAGATATTACTACTTGTAGCATTGGATTTCATCGCGAATCTATTTACTTACCTCGTAAGATAATTTTTGATCGAAGATTTTCAATTTGGTCTTGGATTGGAACTGTTTCATCACTAATCTCTTCAGTTTTTGACACTGCTTCTGGCTTTGATACACATCTTCCACATGTAGACGCCGATTTACCCAATTTGAGCATGACTGATGGTAGGCTCAATAAGAAACCTAACGAGGACTACTTACTATAAATTATAATGGATTCTAAGAAATTACTGAAAAGAGGATGTCATTTACTAAAGTAGAGGAGTTTAACCTTCAAAGATGAATGAGAAAAATATTTTTATGTCAGTCAAGGTAAGACTACGTAACTCTTGACTAGGTAAACAATGAATTGAAAATGTACATCAATGGGCCATAATCATACATAATTGATATGGCGGTCATGGATACATGGACTACATAAAATACATACTAAACCGGCTGTAAAAAATACATCTCTCGAACAATCTGCATATTTTCTAAACCTTATGCATACCTTGATGCCTACCCATGCCTACCAATGTGCATACCTTATTGTTCTTTACACTTGACTCATTAGTAAATATCTATAAGACATATTCTATTATTTCATTGTCATCAATAAAAATGTTCGATGGAAATTACACCTTCCTAGCTCCTAATGATAAGATAAGTTCAAAAATAATGCCAAGGAAGACACGGTACTGTCGGTACGTAGATTTCCTCTACTGAAGAACACAACTTTAGTAATAAATATGAATTCATATGACTTGTCATCATAATATTATTAGCAAATGTAAACGAGAGAAGAAATACATACAATATGACTACTATTATCACAGCTTTCAATTTATAAGAATTTTACGACAGAGCTACCTATGGGAAGGTTAAAATTTCTTTTTCTAAAGAAAATAATATCTAAGAACGAATTGCGCTTGAATTATTGTTCACTTTTTCGATGTCCAAGACCGTTTCCTCAAGTCCTAAAATTCTGCTTACCATTCTCAATACTACTTGGGTTTGACTGCCAAATCTTGTACCTTTAAATAATAATATATTCAGACAATAACGATTCATTAATAGAAAGCTGATTATTCAGAAATTGATGTTTTGTTCTACAGTACCATAAAGCTGGCCAGTGTACCCATGTAAATCCCAACAATGAAAGAGCGTTGTAGCATCCACTGTAGATTGCTTTGTTTGAGGAAATAGTATGATAAAATCGTTTGCGTCAGCCAACTCCAAATAACCAGAACATTTTATGTACTCCAGTCCATCATTTTGTCTAGTAAATAATTTGAATATTCATTTCAGAAATTAGCTATATATCCCAGTTAGTCATATAGTAATAGCAATTGCTTGGAACTTTAACCTTGTAGCATGTACTTGAGTAAATAAATGTGAGGCCATAGGTACTTACATAGAATGTCGACAACCGTGAAAGGCGACATGAAGTTTACATTTCGAAGGTTGAAGTTTACACTGTGGGGGTGTATATAGTATAGCGTCACCCAGCATAGAGATTCGTTCATCAAATGGTACCAAAAATTCTGATTGATCAACCAGTTCGATACCCTCCATATTGTCACTGCTCCGACAATATTTGTCTAAATAGTAGTGGTGCATTATAGTAACTTGTGACAGGTATTGAAAAGAATTTCTATTTAGAAAAATGTTACCTTGAGGCTCAACTAGCTGTGAGTTAAATACGTAATTCATTCCTTCGTAAACAGCACTGAAATTACATTTGGCACATCCAACGCCGGCACCATGAACTGGAGAAAATTGTGTACAAGGTATCCCGCATGTTTTTGTTGGCTAATAATAAAATGACAATTATTATTATAATTTCTTCCGAATGATAGTTTACAGATTGCAGGGTTTTGAGTTTTGACTAGCATAACTTAACAGTTTCAAATACACGATTCTACATAACATTAAGGTTTTCATAGGTATTTCGATACTACATTCGTCTTACCATGGAATGAATGGAATCTGATTGCCGAAATAAAACAAAGTTGCTGAATTCTTGAAAAAATTGGGCCACCATTTGTCCATTGTCTAAAACAATGAATTCAATTCAATTAATGTACACAATATACATTTATTGCAATATTATCGTACATCAAATTCGAATGGTCTGGTGTCTACTAGTAGTTTTCATAAAGCACTGGTTGGTAGTTATAATATAGTGAAAACAATTTTATTGTTTAGTATAAAATTACCAAAATTTACAAATTTGTCGTTTGTTCCGTGGTAAATGAAATGTCTCTTTGTTGCTAGATTTCTTAGCGGGTCAATTTTTCCAGTTTGAGAGAATTGTTGAGCGATTTCAATTGAATGCCCTACATCTCCTCTTCCCATGAGACATGGAATTAACTTGAAGACGTTACCATTTCCACATTGATACTGCACTGAATAAAACGGTTAATGAATAATAATTTTCCAGAAGAACTCATTCGAAATATTTAAGTTAATATATTTTGAATAGCTATAATGTGTATTTAAAATTAACTTGAGGCATAAACTGCAAGTCCATGGATCATTCTTGAGTTGGATAAGTAAAACTGGGTGGCAGCAACAGCTAAAATGTAGTAACAAGAGTGAACACATGAAACCTGATTAATATTAAAGGAATGTGTGGGGTTTGACATCTTTTTTTAACCTTTTATTTACCTCCGGACGAAATTCCAGATACGGATATTATTTTGTTTTCCATCGGTATAAATTCTGAAAACAATATGCAAAAGTCAATACGCATTTATTAACTTCTCCACAAATTACCGACAATATGGTAATAGAAATATAAAAAACTATTTCCAGACCAAGACGTTTAGATTTTGGTTCTTCATTCTCCGTCTCCAGTTTTTCTTCACTTTTGCTCTTCACAAAGAAAACAGTCAAAGAAATCCAGATTAGTTTCAAGAAAGACGATTTCATTCTGGGCTAAGCTTCTCTATTTACATATGGGTAGACAATTAAATAATTAAAACAATTAAACTGCGAGACCAGGATCATCTATTATGTATTGTAATTGGCAACTTCGAACAGAATTTGCAGTCTACCATCACGTATATAAATAGTTATTCAATTAATAATGATCAGTTTGTAGTTTTGTACACAGTAGAGTAAGCTCAAGACCCATCCTTCCAGTAAAACAGTATGTGAGTGATAAAAGGTATTGACTATTCCATTGAAAGCAATCAATTGAGGTTAATTGCTTTGCATCCTATGTAAATGGGTTAATAAATGTCGTATTACCCTTCAGAAGGTTGCCAGGAATCTATATAAAATATAGTTTGGTAAGTAGCATTGCTGATACCAAGTAGACATTTTTGCATTTACATATACCACCCATGATTGAATTGTAGTTCTTTTACTTAGGTATATAATTAGTATGCCAGTGTGTAAGTAACAAGTAGTGTCACTATTGTGCCGAACAATGCACGATGAGACATGGACATGAGTTTACGCACCGTTTTCTTCATTTTTCGTGTTCATACTGCATACAAATGTACCTAATAGCAATGACACAAGTGCATTAATAATTTAATATACGTAATACAACAGTTGTTCCGCTGTTTCATTATGGTCCTGTGCAGACTCCAGATATGACTGAACTTTATACACGAAGTTGGGTAAAATATTATTACGTATATCTTATATGGCGAATGCATTGCATTGATGGATTGATTTAATTAGTGTGCCTGCAATACCTTACTTTTAGGTGAAGAATAAAAAAATATTAAAGACGAAATGCCATTTTTTCACTTTTCGCTCTTTTATATTTATTTTCACCATATAAATCTAAATCGCTTCCAATTTCTCATATCTAAACCAATCATTATGTGTCTGCACTACACATGCATAGTAATCATAATTTGTCTTATAGCCTCATCCTAAGTCAATCAAACTGCCTTAAAATAATATTAACTTCAGATTGCCAGAAGCCGCCATAGGCAGTATTTCGTAGTTATGTGTATTTCTTTCCTGGTTTAATTTGGTGTATTCAATGACAAGGCTCGTATACTTTGCTGTTTCATTCTTTTACACAGTAGATAACAGAAGTACCTAAATGGCATAATTATTTTCCTAGAATTCAGATGTATTATGTACCGTAGTTTACATAGTATAATATTGTTTTCCATATAAGACAATGCAGGACAATGCCAAATGCTTATTGTATTCTCATAACATATTCATAAAATATTAGGAGCAATAAATCATAAATGGACTGCAGTCTGCAGTGCACACCAATGTGTACACTATTTAAGACGCAGTTATGCATAATTATAGCAGACATATTTTGTCATGATATACTATCTATATGATACAAAATGAGAATTTGTGATAAAGTAATCGTTTCAGTACTATATGGGTTTCAATCGAAGGAATAGGAATGAGAATGACTATTATTACTGCTCACTGCTCAGAGAAATGAGTTGACGAGTTGATATTTGATACAGGAAAGGAAACGATACTTGTGTTTACACTTTACATTCATTTATACTGTTTAGTGCCTATTAAAAGTAAGGTACAGTTCTACCATGTTATTGAAAAGTTCCTCAGCTTGTTAAGTAAATATTGTGCTATGTACATCGATCTTGAAGAAACTATGAATTTAACTCCCAACGAGTCTTCATTAGAAATAGATGGAATTACGCTTCATTTGCATAAAATACTTATCTGCTATTTTTCATTTTCTCCATACTACTGTAAAGGTGTACGATATTGACGACGCACCAAGACGTCCGTACCCGCAGTTCGGCCCACATGCATTCGTTCTGACTTTCTGACAAAGTGTTGATGTTGACTTGTTGGCGTGTTTGTAGGTTGTGTATAGTGTATGTATTAAATTTTTTAATATATCTTGTCGTAGTGACTCATTTATTGTTTCTTATTAAATGTAATTAAAGCAGATTCACATTATTCTGTGGACTTGTGATTGACATTTTGGCAAAATTGAGGTACTGACCTACAGAAGTTGTGTTCCTAATCCTAACGTCCTACTTCGTAACTCTCTGGATTAGCGGAGGCATCGAGCTGAAGACGGGCGGGCACGGGTATAATATAGTCACTATAGTCAAGCCAAGCAAATAATGGTAAGTCATAATAAATAAATGAGGAAGGATTTACTAACTATTATTTATAAATCACGAATGCAATTTTGGTATTTTACGACGTTGCGATGTATATTATAGATTAAGTATAATTACATTGTGGGGCCAATTAAACTGTCATCAATATCAGAAATCAGATTAATATTTTATTTACCTAACTGACAACTGAAAATTGATAGGATGGGGAATATGAAGAACCTTTTCTAGTACTGGATCAGTCTCGACAGTATCTATTGAAAGATCCATACTGTCCTCAGGATCGTATCTTTTATCCCCAGACGTTTGAAGAAGAAGTTTCCATTAACAAAGGAGCTGTGAACTATATTCAGAGTGTGGGTAATGTCAACATCGGCCAACTAGTGGTAAAAAAATATCTTCATAACTCATTTGAAATGTGTTGAAGTATTTACAATTTAAATCCTAAGCTAGAATTAATTGATCAATAATCTTTTGCTGAAAATAGACAATCAATACATCTACTTTTAATATTAAGGACTTCGACGACGAAGACACGTCATGTACTCCCCCTAGTCCAGGTAGTGAAGACTGCGACTTCGAATTCAACACGAATTTTACAGATTCTTCAGTTGCTTCATTTCCAGAAGTAGAAGTAGAAAACAAAAGTTTAGCTTCGACTGTCTACGATGAGATGATTTCTGAAAACGAAACACCAGCCTTACCTATTGATTCAATTGAAGTACAAGAATTTGCTGAAGATTGTGTTGCAAGTGGATCCGAAGACTTTATTAATATAAATACACAGGATTATATCAACTGTATGGAAACCAACGCCACTGCGCAATTTGGGATTGGGTCTAATCAGTTTGTAACGAAACTTAAACATATAACTTTATTTATTAGTTGTTAGTAACGTCTGAAGTCTTCTAAACCATTCCTCTTACCGAATAATGTATTCCTACTCTAAAATGAGTTTTTTCATAACAATTCAATGTTAGTTTTAGATAAGATAATTAATAATTAATGAGCCTCGATTTCTTTTTTCAATGATACTACCAGACGCTGTTGTTGAGTGTAAGTATGTAATAAGTAGTATAGTATAGTTTAATGCTGAGTATTGTAGGTTGTAGATTACAACGAATTAAAATTAAATTCGTGTTAGTGTCAAAATATTTAATATGACTTGCTTTATTAACCGTATTCATTACACTTTTGTTCCCCGTTCATGTCAACTTTGACATTGTAATGTAAATTGTAGTTGGTATTGGTATAGTGCATGCATATTTTATATATGTATATATAGGTGTGAATTAGAAGTTATATTTATACAGAATTCAGCTCACTATGCATGTACTAAAATATCTATAGTAAGTACAGATAGCATAGCATGTAGTTTAGCTTTAGAATTTAGAATTATTGTTGATCGCTAATTATATTTCAGTGTGCATAGTATTTGTAGGCCATAATTGGTTCACAAGCGTATTCTAATTTTTAAGCTGTCTGACAGGAAAGACGAATCAATATGCAAATTGTACTCGTGCTCAAGTATTTCATGATCATGACATAACTCATAATAACTTAACAACCCATCAACCATAGTGAGACCTTGGTGTTGACATACCACAATTTGTTCATTATTAAAGATGTAATAAAATTCCTGAATTATTTTTGTCCTATATTGCCACATGACATTTGTTAGGATTAGGTGTCGTAGTTGTAGCCAGCATATTGAAATAGTAGCCTCAGCAGCTTAGCGTTATTAATATTCAAAGAAAGTGATATTTTTAGCTTATATGCAAAAGTAACTAGGTAATAATAAGTGCTTTAGCTATATTTGTAAGAAAACTAGTGATTACCCAACGGCATGTGTCCAGTTATCTTAAAATGTACGTAAAATTCCATTCTTATTTTTATGCTTTGGCTTTAATGGCTATATAGATCAAAATGCCTGTAAACTATAATTAATTATTGTACCGACTTTAATACTCGTGTACCTACATAGCTGTAGTCGTACTATTTCCTATTTCCCATGTTAGTGAGGTATAAATACTATAATCTTTTTCTGTTTCCCATTTAAAATCTACAACCTAATACTAATAGGGTAAAATAATAGTAGTTCACGTCCACGTAAGAAGTACAAATTCATTATATACTTTACCCATTGATAGATCGTTAGAACAAACAGCAAACATGTAGATATTGCCGTATTATGTTTAGTCAGAATATTGAGGGTAAATATGTGGTATGGTATTATATATGAATGATATCCTTACCATGGCTTTTGTTAAAAAATCCCACTGTTAGGTCATATATTATTATTCTAAGTTGTGGCAGACAGAAATGAAATGCACGAGGAAAGGAAACGTGCCGAAGCATATTATAATTATGCTTGATGTGTAATTCGCCATATTCATGGTCTTGACTGACATTAAATTTATGCTGAAGTTAACGAAGGATATTTCTCCTTGGAGTGTTAGCAAATATTTTATAGTAGATTATGTTTAGATGGAAAGATTCTTTCTTTACGCAACAGAATTCCATTTACTGTCAATCCATAACT
>JABASH010004389.1:0-14113 GCA_019776445.1 Tomocerus maximus | reverse complement strand
AAGAAAATCGGACTATTTAATATTCATATCCAGTCAATCAGGCTAGATTTATTTTGTGTGGCCGTGGCCACATTGTTTTTCTCATTTATTGACGGGTAACTTTGGGTGAACGGGCTCGTATTAGACTAATTAGACTATTTCATATTCCAGTTGGTAAAGTACCAATTGAAGTACGGGTGACCAAAATTAACTAAGTTAACTGCAAACTTGTTAGGAACTTGTTTATTTTAAAGAGCTCCAGTAATACTAGTAAGCCCACTGACATTTTTACTTAGTATACGTAAATTAGCATGCTATATTTTGCAAATAATTGAAAAAAGAAAGAGAATCAAACCTGAGGAATATATTTTAGGTTGGAGTACTGACAGTCTATGGGCAACTAATTGCTCGGCACGAGAAACGGCTTGCGCTACATCGTTGGCAGTTATATTGATGGCAGGTGCCTTGACTTCAGTTTGGCGCTTTTGTCTCATTGGGTCGTTAAAACCATCATAGTCTGTTATATAACTATTGACTTTATCATTTTGTACGACAGATGACAAAATGCCATTCCGTAATCTCCATACAGGATCATAGATATCTTGATCCCCCACAACAGGAAACTTCGACAAGGTATAAGTTGTGGCCATCCAAGTACAAAGCCACAGTAAAACGGAGAAGTAATTCCATCTGCGAAAATAAATCAATTTTTAGCATTCATTTGGATAATAAATATTAGTTAATTAAAATTGATATAAAATATCAATTTTCCACTTGGTCGGGCTATTCAATGCCACATAAACCATTTCGGTTTGATTATCATATCCTCCTATCGGATATAAACTACCCTTTGAAAACTACTGTTACGTGAGTGAGATTAGTGAAAACCAATCCACGACGTTTATTCCTTGTGTTTCGGATTTTGTTGCTTGTATATTTCAGTTGAGTGTTTAATTCAATTTAAATTTAATTGTTCCAGCTTAATTTAATTTTCAAAAAATGTGGACATAGGTAATTAGTAATTGTTCATTACCATGTTCCATTTTAATTCTATTACTGTTCGAAATTAAAGTCTGGTCAAAACTAAGTTATGCAAAAAATCCTTTATGGGTTTTGAGTATTTAGTGGGGATGGAAGAAACAATTTTGTCAGATGGTAGAAACTTTGGAGAAATCGTCCTTAACTTTGAGGGCTTTTTATTAAGAACCTCCACATGGAAGGGGAAATTTAGATTAAAATATTACAAAGCAGTAATGCTGGAAATTTCTGTTGTTATTTGTTTACTTATCTTTACCAGAGATTCCAGTAAGTCCAATAATACTACATTTTAAAAGCATTATGTAATAGGACAAATTATTGATTGAATAGGGGGAATCTCACGCATGCTTATTTATATGATTATTCTGACCTTTTGAGGTCTGCGATTTATTATGCAAATGTACAATGGTAATTCACCTGTCATCAATACAAGAATAACATTGTGTAAGTTGGAAAGGCAAAGAACGACAGAAAGGGAAACAATTACATTGCTGACTCACTGACTGTGCCATAAATACTGCATCAATAGCTGAAGTTACTGGGCACACTACGCAATCTGTTATATACGCTTCTTCCATTGTTAAAGTTTGCACGCTTTATCTTTTCGCATATGATATTTAAGAATTTAGATACCAATTGCATAGGATATCAAAGATGCTTAGCTGAACTGTTTTTTTTTAATACAGGCATGGTACAAAGTAAATATCACTATTTACTTAACCGTGAGATCAAAATGGTTGCAATTTGCAACTAGTTTATAAGTTATGAGATCTATTACAATGGGAAATAATTGTTTTGTCCAAGAGGCTTAATCTTTGTGTTATTTAATTTTTTTGTGGATATAAGTTTCTAGAATAGGGATTTCTCCCTATTTTTTGTATGCTTATTGTCATCTTCTAACGTTTATCTGCTCACTTCAAATCAGAACACCATAAATCATCAACGAGTTCATGGTTATTGTGAAGAGTTTGGTTTTTGTACTTAGCAGTCAAGTTAACATTGCATAATCGTATTCTCAGCCCTAAAGCGTACTTCTATTTAGGTAGGTAGACCTATTGTCTTGTCATGTCTGTAAAATCATTGTGCTGTAGGTAATACCCAGTAATTTTATTACTTCGTTTGTGTAATGTGTAATTGATATTCATGTGTTAATGATAATGAGTAGCTATGATGCAGAAGAACTGTGAAAAGTAACCACTTTAACATTGTCTCGATCTAGATGGCCGCCAATTGTCTTTCCAATCTAATCATTTGTCATAGTCCTAACCATTTATATTAATGTACATAATCTTTAAAAAGTATATCATTATGTATAATTGTAAATAGTTAGCTGATGCACTAAATGCTACCGACTTATGTCCGTAAGTATTGTTTTGACCATTTAGACCGCGATTGGGGATTGGGTACTAGATTTCGCTATCAATGACTCTATTTTTGGTAAACTTGTCCCATATCATTTTTATCGTCATTTTATGAAAAAGTAAGAATTAATTGCTGACAATAATCATCCAGCAAAATATATTCGCAGAAATGAATGGCAATATTTTGCGTGTCTTTTCGTAGCGAAAAGTGCTAAGGTATGTAGAACGCTTGGTTCCCATGCATGCGTCTAGAAATTCCCAATATTTTAATAAAGAAATAAGGTAACTTTGACGGCTGTAATTAATTTGCAGGCCGACGTATTAAGTTCAAGGTGTTTACTGTATTCATTATTCTTATTCTTACTGTTAGTATTAGACATTAGATTAGAACGGTACTGCTTGCAATAGGAATGCTAAGTCAGATACGCTATCTTTACACGTTTATCGTGTATTTTGTTTTTCAAAGTGAGCAATGTAAAAACGTCAGATTGACCCGATTATTATTTCTCTACTGATTTATCATTTATGATATCAGCCATGCTTGTTCCTTTCGCATAAATTATTTACCGATCGTGAGAAAGTGAATTACATAAGGAAGGACAATTGCCTAGAGTTCTTTCCGGAATAAAAATTTATGTGTGTTCCTCATTGCACTACTGACTGAGTAGTTCACAAGAATCCTGAGTGTCATCAAAATTGACAGCACATGCATTTGAAATTTATGGGAACATGAACGTTGTTCATAAATTGGTAAAATGTCTTCATTTGTCATTTTAGAGTCGATTGAGACTTGAGAGACAACCTTGTCCATAATATATGCATTTCTGAGTTCTGTATTAAAAGTAAGCGAATATAGTAATAATGCCGTTTACAATACTGACTACTGATAACAGAAATTATAAAGGACGATTAGGTATAGGTCGGTAAAATCACGTCCAATTGTCCAATATTCTGATTCGGGAGTTATGTCCTTATTCAGTAGTTTTATTGGGTGAAACAATGCTTGTGGAAACATTTGAATAAGAATACAATTGGGCTTATGGGGCAGTCGAGAAAAAATTGATTATGATAATAAAAATATTTCATAAAACAAGTGTTAGGAAAATTCCCATTTTTTACAATTTTTTAGTATCCATTTGTGCTCAATTTCAAATAGTCTGCAGTTACAGCTAAAGATTGAATATTAAATTTGTTTTTATCTATGTAATAATGAAAAAAAGTCCATGAACACACGAAAGTGAAATAAACTGAACTGTCGACTTTACTTAAATTGCATTACGAAATTATTTTGACAGTTAAATTTTTTCTGTTGAGATTGGTAATAAAATGAAATATTTAGCATGCAGCGATTTGTAAAGGATGCTAGTTAATTATTGCTAAGACTGATGATTAGAGGTCAGAGAAAATGTGATAACCGTTGATGATGTTGCTTAGAAGATTGAATGGTTGCTACTGATAGAACTAAAAGGTGAAATGTTGGTAGGTGAGGCGTTTACGACTTGCTAGGCATTGTTGGTGGATTTTAACTGCACATAGAAAAGTTTACAACGGTTGCCGTTATCTTAGCAGGAGAGTTACCTCGATTTGCCTGGGTGTAGTGGAGGCTAACAATACCTTTTATTGTTTCTTCCCCAGTAATAAATAAGGATAGGGATAATAATATTACAAACACAGTCACCTACTTACTCAGGTCAGACAAGCAAAACCTACACAGTGCAAAATAACACCCACCGACCGAAAGTGCATAATTCTGAGTAACTACATACACAAACAACTCTCACTTTCGAAAAAAAGAATTATAAGATAGCGTGTAACTCATAATATTATTTAGCATAATGAATGGTAGCGTGTAACAATAACCACAAACTCCTACTCCCTGCAGTTGGTCGTGGTACATAAAGAAAGACGAATTGCTCATGTCAATTGCGTAGAGGTGCATGTAAGCTGCATATAGTGACCATCACAAGAGAATAAAATAAACATCATCACCAGTGTGCTAAAAATGGGCAAGTCATAGCTAAACGGAGTACCTGAACTCTACCTAAAGAATTGCCTACATCTTCAAGATATGCACACAAAGAGATGAGCCTAGGACATTAAACAATGAGATAATGGGAATTCCTCTTCAAACCCAACCTGACCGGCGTACCTAAAGATATCACCGTTTCCTTTTTACGTTGCGCTATTCGTTAGTGGAATTGGTCCTTATTACATGTCACTCTTCTCAAGAGCTTTTTATGCATTCAGACAACGTTGGGTTGCGTAATCAACTATTAACCTTTATTTCCACATCTGCACCCGCAATTAATTGATCGGAGGACATCCTCTCTTTCGTCGATACAACCTGTCAAAATTAGCAAAAACAAATAGGCGAACAAAGTCACGGTTAGGTATGCCAAGTACTTTTAGTCTCTCTGAGATGTCTTGTACTATTTGTAGACAGAAGATCTAAGAATTATAACACAAGACGACCTTACTTTCTGGTTGGAAAGTCCATAGGTGACTATCAAAGTTTGGTTTATTGTCTTATAAAAGCTCACGCTGGCTAAATGTCATATTGCACCTCCTTTCCAATAATTAGAGGTCCTGATTGTTTATGGCCTCTCAAACTAATTACATCAGCAATCAAAATATTAAATGGAAATGTGCTGTAATAATCAGTAAATTGCTTAAAAGTGTTGACAATTTCCTGATGTATGTGATTAACATTGAATTGTTCAACCTTAAAATATTTGATATGTCTATTTGAAGAATTGATTGGGTACCTATATACTAATATGAAATAGATATCCTCCTATTTGGTACCTTGTTTGATTGCACGATGAACTGATCATAATAATTATGCTTATTGCATTTATTATGACAGTGTGAACTTTGAAAATTCATTTCATTTACATTATATCGTACTTTTTATGTGGATTTCAATCTGTCAATCGAAGATAAATTTGGAGACTAACAAACTTTTCAATTCCGTTTTTGGGAAACAATATGTATGCCAAGTTTCTTTATTGAAGAAATACACAGATTATTTTATTTATAAATGAGTAACAGATTAATTGGGAGGGTGATCGAAAAACTAAAACTACTAAACAACTAAAAATTTGCTGATTTCATGAAAGTTTGAATAAACCCATGAGTTGCGAAATGCTCAAACAAAATATTACAATACATGGCGAATAAAAGTCTCTCAGAACTATCAATGCAAAAGAAAAGCTGCCCATATTATTCTCACATTCCATTAATTGATATATACTTATGGAATATTAATTACTTCCAACTGCTACAATATCCTTGTGTAGGCAGGCTAAATATTATGACATTCTAAAATTATTCTAATGACACTTTTCCCACTGTTTAATAGAATTAGTACTATTAACATTATCGATATAAATGGAAGCAGCTACCTTTTAAGGTTTGTGCATAGAATTTACACACGTATTGAGTTCATGGCTATTTTAATTTACAATTATTTTATTGATGCAGACGACAAACGTCTTCTGCTCGCATGTATTGTGTCATTCCATATATCTCTTGCTGATAATTCATTTATATTTATTACCGCGTGCACAAAGTGAGATTCTTACACAGATATAATTATATTATAGCTATGTAGCTTGACTTGACCATCGTTAAGCACGAGAGTGACCAGAGGCACTAATACCAATGCTAAACTATCTATTGTTGCTACGTTGTTCCTGTACTTTATCAAATGTACTCAGCTCGATTTTGCATTGTACCATTTGTACCTGATTTAATTCCTATCTCACGAAAGTATTTTTCCATAACATCTCAATTGTAAATCATTACCTTCTTGTCAGCAAAAAATCAGTGAAAATCTATGAATTCTATTCTTGTGTTCATCTTGTGGGTAGTAATTGACAATGAAAAGGTTTTCTAGGAACGCTGAGCAAGATCATCACGAATTTAATTTTCTACTTTTTTTCAACAAATTTTTTATCCAGCATTATTTATTTTTTGTAAAGTATCATGGCACCCTAAGGCAACGGCAAACGTCAAATTACCTCTTTTTCAACTTACTTAAGCAAATATTGTTCAATTGTTCAACATTCTCAATTTGTATATATACGAGTGACGCGGAATGGAATCATACCCTTAAAAAGCTAAATTAAGGGTTGAGTTCCATTCCACTTCATTCTACTCTACCCTGTACAAAAATTACTTGTGTACAAATTTCATACTGTGAACTTCATTTTTAAATCTCTGTGGTTGTTATTCCTTTAACTTCTTATTATATTAATAATAATAGAATAACATATTTAATTTTTGTACTCATTTATATCCATTGCAATTTATTTTTGCAATGAAGTCTTCATCCCATCCAAAATTTATGAATTCATTAAGGTCACATTGACAAATTAAAATGAGAAGAAGGACATAATGTATTAGCACAATTCTCCTACAAGTCACACCAATTGTTATCAAACTTTCGTCAAAAATCAGATTTTGTATTACCCATCAAACCTAAAGGCCAAACGCAATTGTTTTGAGTCAAAAGGCAGTTGCCGACAACTTTGAAGTTGTCAGGAAAACTGTCGGCAACTATGCATTAATGTTAGTAAAAGTGTTTTGTAGAAGAGTGACAGTGACACTGTCACTCTTCTCTATTTAAAAGATAAACTCAAATTTATTATTATGGTTTTGAAGCACCAGAATGGTATCACATTCAATTACTAACGATACCTAGTCAGGATATATGAACTCTCTTTTAATGTTCGCCGACGAGAAATAAATATTCTTCTGTCTGTCATCTTAAGTGCCTATAAGAGCATTATAGCCAGCAGCATGTATTATTTATATCATACAACTTAAATCGGGATTGCTGTGCATTGTACATTAAGTCATTAAGAACGATTGCTTAGAGTTTCTTGTACTACAACACTAACTAATTGTCATCAGTATCAGTGCATAATATTAGCATGTTAACAGCCTCACATACTTTGAAACGCCCATTTAAAAAGTCATTCTTGTGTTGCATTATGCATTCAAAATGACTTCACATGACTTAGCAGCCGTAAGAAAGTTTGTCTCAAGTCTCAGCTACTAACAATAAATAATCGAATACTATGCATTCTACTTTTAATCTATTTATAGTTTAATTGTGTGGCTAATAAGAGAGCAATATTATGACAATGCCCCTTAAATTAAAATGCAACTTATAAGTAGGCGTTCTACATGCATAGAAATATCGATATAATTTAACAACATGACCAAAATCTCACTTGCAGTCACTATAAGACAAGGTGAGCTTAAAAGTATAAAATTTTATCGGAAGTTCACCTTCCCTTCCTCGAATATCTAAGTATAGTGTCTCAAGTCATATTTTCTTCCTTTCATTTGATGTACAGAACAGAAGAATTACTTTTTATTTCTATTTCAAATCTGTTTAATTTCCGTAAAAACCGATTCTATTCACCAGGGTGAACTATTGTTCAAACAAAACCGCATCCTATCAAGTAAAAATTAGCTTGCAATTTTTTCCAGCTAAAATGTGAACTCGAACTCCTAATTGCAATTCCTCACCTGACTGAAATGGTTTATAAAACATGTCTTGGTTTTCAGAGGTTAGGTAATAGTGAGATTGTATAAGATGGTGCATAATAATTTTATAGTGAATAATTAGGTACTTGTACAACTAGTGTAAAGTGAGGCAGATACATGTCTACAATATCTTACATAGTAATATGTAAAGAAGAGATAGTATGATAATCTTGTTTGGACAGAACGAACGTGCCAATAAAAGTGCAAGTGGCAAGTGCAATGAATTTATTTGTTGTCTGTTCAGAATTTTTCCGATATCTTATACATAAGAGTTCATGTACATGCCTGCACAAATGGCCATACCTCTGCAGGCATCGTCTTTCTGCAATTTCATCTCTGAATGCATTCACTACTTCGATAGAGACATGATGAATAGGTAGCAAAATCAATTTCACGCCACAAATTAGAGTAATCACAGCCTTCGCAGATCTCGTTAAGCACATACGTACATTTTCGTAGGTAAGTGATACACGATTATTATTATTTCTCAGAGGCAGCACAAGAATGTCCGTATGTCTGTGGTCACCTGGCAGAGATAAAATACATAGTGTACCATGAATATGTAGACAGATGAGATAGGATACTCTTGTGAGTCATAAGTTCACAATGTACGAATGTCTGCTAAAGGAAACAAGTTTCAGCTATAAAGAATGCCTTTTGCTTTCGGGTGTGTGCATTGTGCATGCAATCAAATCAACATATATGAGGTTTCTGACTTAATCTTCAGGAGTTTGAACTTTTCTGGAAGATCAAATCTGATGCTCTCAAATTAAGATTAGCGGATGGTTAGCAGATGCTACAAAGTCACGACCACAAAGTAAAAATACAAAAGGGAAACAAATTATGCATAATGCACACTTTCATCTAGCATTGCAACGTGGAAGTCAAAAATTCATCTAAATATGAACTCTTCTTTAATTCCATCCAGATAGATGTACTTCCTTTGCCCATGAGAGATAACTACGATTAGGATACCAGGGATGAGATACTACACAGTGAAAAGGGAAAGAGGTCAACTACACAGTGAAAAAAACTGCAGGAGCTACAGTATTGGATATGAATCGCTGGGAATTCCATGAGCTTTTATTTCGCCAAAATTTCCTTATGCTAACATTTCGTAGAAACGAAATTTAATGACCACGTTGATATGATGTTGGCAAATTCCTGGAAATCTTTACCTTTATCGTGGTAAAAAATGTATAAAAGTTTACTGAAAAATAGATGAAGTGCATAACTTCAAAAATGTTATCCGTGCAATAATTTATTACTTTTGATAAAATGAATGCTGTCAATAAAATTTCAGATTTCGTTGATACTGCATTAGACGTACAGTAGAAATTTCAGAAGTTTGAGAGATAGCTAGAAGTATGGAATCAAAATTTATCTGTCTTCAGAATTCTCTTGTTGGAATTCAAACTACGGAAGATTTTTTTAAAGCGAGTCATAAAATTATGCCACTATGCTTAAAATGGACACCAATAACAATAACGTGATGTAAGAAAAAGGGAAAACAGGGTTCATCCCTGTAGTTCTACTTCATTTGCACAAATTAGTGTTGAGTAAGAGTAATGTTCACAGCACAGATACTGCTGTTAGCATTTGGTCAAAACCTAATGCAATGATCAAAACGTCATTTAAAAATTGAGTATCTAACGGTACAAAGTTTTCTGACCAAATTACAAATGCAAAGCATTTAAATTCACAAAGTGAATTGAAGGTTAGCAGGGATACCGTGGTGGTTCGTGTACAATCTATGATGGGTAATGACGTTTGTGTCCTGCAGTGCAATGCATAATGCAGTGTAAAATGTGCACACTTACTGTACATGTTTGGGTAGATTTGCAGAGTAATATAGTTGCAGAGCAGAGAGGGATGACAAGGTGTTCTATAGCACTTCATTTTGTGGTTTTAAAATGTGCAGCATAACACTTGTCATTGTGTCAGCTATCTGCAGTATAGACATTGAAGTTGGCATGGCTATTGGGTGTAACCCGGTTTGAACTGGACATGGAATCTAAATTACTTAGCTAAGCCAGCTGCAGTACAGAACCACTTTATTTGTGATTCACTTTCAGGTAATGCTTCATTGGGTAATACTGGATAGACCATATAGAGAAAAGTGACTTTACTAGTATGTCGTACAGAGAAAAAAGAACCCGCATAAAAGATTTATAAGTTGCATTATAAAGTGCTGGTAGTAAACTGGCCAACTTATTTAAAGTTTAAGTAATGCTTGGTAAAGAGGGATATATATCTTCATGGAGTGGACGCTTAAACGCTAAATCGGACTAAATAGACGCTTAAATCAAAATTTTCATGAATGTCTAGAATGTAGAAGGATGTATTTGTCCTATGTACAAGGGAGTATTTACAAACCGAACAATTCCATGGAAAACTGGGAAACTGAGACAAAAATCATTCATGAGATTGAATGCGTAGATGAAAGATAAAAGTAAGTAGCGTTGTTTACCGTTTCATGATGTCCATGCAATTGAGGTGAGGTCTTCTGAATGTATCAGTGGAAGGAAGGCGACTGGGTTTTCTGCTTGAGATATGATCTGCGGAATAACTTGAGTGACACTTTAATGCACATAGACATAAACTACTGAAATATGTATAATGAGTTGAAATCACGTCAGTTTAGTACTAGAATGTTATTATGACTGAAGTTCTGAAGTCCATTACATGATTTCCATTTGTCTCCACTGCTGCACTTTGAATGTGTGAGGTGTTCTAGAATTTCGTACCTTATCAATCAAGAATTGATTTCAAGAGTGAAGCAGTAAATATGACATCATGTTTATTTACTTATAATAGTAGCGTCATTCTCTTAGAATCTAGGTACTTAGTACAGGAGTCTAATGCAACATTGTTGGCGATGGGAAACAAATGAGCTGGCTGCAACTCTAAGACTAACTACAAGTCCAGGTATATGTCCAGGTAAAAAATGGTATTATAATACACTGTCGTACTAAAAGGCAAAAAGTGGAGTTAATACTACGAGCAAGTCTTCTTTGATGAGAAGGGTAAGGCGAGGATAAAAAATTATTTTACAAGCTCTGCGAGAACTGGAACTGAGGAAAAGAATCTTTACTGTTCTATATGTACAGACAGCAGGTGGTTATTCTTTGAAAGAAATGGCACACAGAGTAGCTTCTTCGTCTGTATGCTTAAATTTCTATAGTTTCTTTTCTTATCTGGATATTTCTGGCTGATTAGGTGGAAATTTGGGATTTGAGTCCAGTATTTGTGCGAAAATATAACTGGAACTTGTGGGCGATGCGGCAGTTTATGTAAGGTTCATGAAAATGAGAGGTAGGGTGAGAGCAAAATGATGGGAAATGAAGAGTTAATATGACGAGGGTATGGAGTGTAGCTCGCCTTGTGCGAAACTGACTGAAGAACAAGACAATGAATTGGATTCTACCTTAGCCATTCTAATATTTGTTGTGGATAACAATTGCATTTATGGATGTGCATAATAATGACTGTAAGCATAGGCACTACTATATCGCCCTTTAGGGGGTATTACACGTACACCCATTATTATCCATTATTTTATGTTTTACCTGAGCTACTTCACTCTTCTCTAATGTAATCATACATGTAATGTCCTATGATTCATCCCAGGACGATTGCACATTCCATTGTTGCACAGGGTAAACACTCCAACATTCGAATCAGTATTCCTCATAGATAGACACTAGAAAGGAAAAGCAAGGTAACGTGGCTCATCTTCTTAAGAATAACTTCTTCATTACCATATTTAATCTATTGTATTGTCAATACTAAATACCTCTCGTAATAACTAGGTCTATAATCATGTATACAATCATCTATTATATAACACTCAGCAATAGCGCATTTAATTGTAAAATTATTATCCAGCTGTACCTACTATTAGATCTATCTTATCATGTTTTGCCAACTTTTACAAATAATGATCCTACTACTGTTTAATTATGATGCATACAACTAAGTTCCTACACATAATCTAATAACGCCAATCTCCAGACAGTTCCTAATACCTACTGTAGCAGACAAACCGGTGCATTTTTTTCAAAATTGTTTAATAATATTTCTAGTTGGTATACAGTATAAGGTAAATGACTTTAAAACGCTTAGGAACAGAAAATTAACACTCATCCCTAACCACTTTCTAGGGTCTACATGTATTTTTCATATAAATAATGGGAAGAAAGCTTGTAACTACCTATTACTACTAAGACGTAATTACACAGATATTGCTCTAGGTCAGTTTTACTAATGCTGAGGATATTCGCGTTCTGAAACACGTGCTTAGGGATTCCGGTGCAGAGTGACAATGATGAAATGCATGGATGCTAAAATAAAATGGGAATGCAACATTTTTGTTGCAAGCGTCTTTGTCTTATATGGTGTATATCTTTATCTTATAATAATATGTGATCAGATTAAAAAACCTTTAAATCATCAAATTAACGCATTCTAATTGTTGCATCATAAAAATGAATAACCGATTACTACCTACGAATCAGGAATTGATCCGGTTTTGCCTTTGCCCAGACAACTATAATATTCTAGGAACAAGTAACACAAATTACCCTTTAAGGCATGCTTGACTGTTGGTTTCTATAATATTCCATTTGTTGTTGTTATTGTTATGCATTTGAAAGGATTTTCAACGATTATTTTCTTCTTAATGTACTTACATAAGATAATAATTAGGTATTTAGCATAAGTGTTTGTAATATTACAAAGCAGCATTTTAAGATCGTGTTGGTGCATTCTCATATTTGTCTACCCGAAGGCGAATTTACTAACATCACAGTGCCCTGATCATTATAATCTACGAGGTATACATTTATATTAGATTCAGTTTGACCAAATTGACAATGAGTCATTAAGACCGATTTAAGTAGTACAAAAGAGTTGGGGATACAAGGCAACTAATTTTTTGTATGGATGGAAGGAGTATTCATTGATTTGATTAGAGAAGGCGGAACGCCATTCAAATCTATAAATGATAATAAAGGTAGTTGAATGAGTAACATTCTATAATTAACAATCATCATTTAACAGCTCACTTGTTTCAGTAAAGAATCTTTAGAAACAGGCCTCCACGTACTTACGTTTTTTTCCAGGAAAATTCTTCCATCTAAGTCTAACTATAATGAATAATGACGTCATTATGCGTTTAAAGGAATTGTAAATAGTGTATTTGTTTATACAGGGCCGGAATATGGGCTGATGTCAATTTGAGATCCCAATGAGGTCAACCAAAGTAATAAATGAAAGAAAAAATTCCAAGTGCTTGTCATTAAAAATTATATTTTATTACAACGGGTTTTAGCTTTCTTTGCAGATACATACACATCTTACATGAATATACAAGTGTGACATATTGTATGCAATATTTTGCTTTGCCATTATGAAAATCAATACATATTGTTATGTCAAGTAAACAATAAAGTATATCTGTATTTAAGTAATCGGGATCAGTTTCTCTTCATTTAGAAAGGTCGATAAATCCGTTAAACATAAATTACACCGTAGATTTTCGACTCGATCAATTTTCTCCTTTATTTTGCGCAATTTGAAAGTGATCTGGTATTATTTGCCCGTGTGAGTTTATATGTAAGTGTACCACACATGTGGTTATACACAAGATATATGTTATATAATGCTTTCGAAATTGGCACTAGCTGTAATTTTAATGGTATATATACGTATATAATACTTTTGTACATTTATTACTGTATTTCTATGCAATTAATTCAAGGGTTCTCGTACATGAATATTACTATATATAATCAAAGTTAAGTTAATTCCTACTTCGTAATTACTAGGTTAATTTCTTATTTGCGTTTGCCCAATTCAGTATATTTTGAGATCCATTAAATTCTCGTGTTCGCAATAACAGTGTAGGCGTACTCTTACAATGACGCGAATTATTGGTCAACTTGTTAAATATTTTTGTGAGTAGCACCATAACATAATAAAATATATATACATTAAGAACATTGAAGAACAAATTAATTATTCCCAGGGGTGAACACAAACACAATTAACAAAACAATATCAGCTTTTAAACAAAGACACAAAACGTAATTTAGACAAATGGTTAAACAATTAAGTGGTCAAATGACTAATCTTCAGTGATAATGAGAACGGAAGTTGTTCATTATCTTTTACAT
>JABASH010004388.1:0-14130 GCA_019776445.1 Tomocerus maximus | reverse complement strand
CCAAATACTTTTTTGTGATATCTCCAACAACAACGGATATATTACTGTTTTTAAGAAGATGATCTAACTTGAACTTTTTCAGATTTTCTGCAAACCTCTTTTCGGCTTTATTAAGGGACTTACCACGGACTAAGCAAATGATATTAAGAGTATTCTTGCATGTCAGTTCTTCTAATAGATAAGGAACGAAATGTCCAGTTGATCCTGTCACTAATATTGTCTTTATCTTTGATGGCTGAACCGGGTCGTCAATTTTACGAATGTGATCAGGCAGAATGGAATCCTCTTTCACTAATTGACGTTGTTGTTCCAGAACAACATCATCATCTTTTCTACCAGATGACTCATTGACGGACAATGTTAATTCCCCTAGAAATTTGCTTAAACTGGCCAAAGAAGGGTAATCTAATAGAGAAGTCGGATTTATCTGCAATTTCTTTCCGAACATTAACTGCAGTTTGTTCCTCATCTCAACTCCCATTAGAGAATCTAATCCCATTTCAGAAAACGATTGATATTCGTCCATTGCTTCTGTCTGTGGAAGTTTCAGAGTTTGTCTAATAATTGATTCTATGCATTTCTTCATGAATACTGTTCGCTCTTCTACGTTTAAATCACTTATATCATTCCAAAACTGTTCTGTTTGAGCTGACGATTGGGGATTTGTGGTCTGTTGTCCAGCAGTTAATTCTGATAAATACTCCTGGGACTTGGGGAACGCTTCTGTGAAAGCCACTGGATCCAACTGTACTACAGCAATTTTTGTGACAGGTTGACTCATAACAAATGCTAATGCTGCTATTCCTTGACCTTAAATTAACATTTTTAATAATAAATTAGATATATATTCAATTTTAATAACCTAAACATATAAGAAATCGTATAGCATGGAACTAACCTGGGCTAAACGGAGTAATACCAAAGGCTCCTTCGTTTCCGTACACCGTATTAGTGGCAGCTCCGATTTCCGACCATGCTAATTCACAATAAAAGTAATTTATTTATAACACAATCATTTATATTTATTAAATAAAAGGACCTTAAGCGTTAATAACTAATAAATAAAATAAATCACTCACCTCCCCAATTTATTGTCTGAGCTGGTAAGCCTAACGAGTGTCTATGATGAGCCAAGGAGTCAAGAAACATATTGGCAGCAGAATAATTGCTTTGTCCAGGAGGGCAGAAGATAGCAGCTACAGAAGAAAATAAGACGAAATGCTCCAAATTAATTGACTTTGTCAAATTGTGTAAATTCCATCCCCCACTGACTTTAGCGTTAAATACGGATTGGAATTTCTCCCACGTTTGATTTGCAATTGTTGCATCGGACAATTGACCCGCTGAATGAATTACTCCTCGTAATGGAGGCATTTCTTTCTGAATTATTTCAAAAAGTTCCTGGCATTGCTTCCAATCACCCACGTCAACCTGACGAGTAAGTATTTTCACTCCTTTGGCACATAATGATTTCAATACCATCTGGGTTTTTTCATTTGGAACTGATCTACCTACTAAGATTAAGTGCTCAGCTCCACATTTGACCACCCACTTTACAACTTCTAAACCAATTCCACCTAATCCACCAGTAATTAAATACGTTGAATTTTTACTAAATAGAAAATCATTACTGTGACGTTTCTCTATACTTTCTTTGATTTCAGGCATTGCCACGACTATCTTCCCAATGTGTTGAGCCTTCGTAAAATAATTTAGAGCGTCTTTTATTTGATAAACTGAAAACCTAGTGAGTTCCAAGGGTTTCAGCATATTTTCATTAAACATACCGTTCATTTTCAATAGAAATAATTCCGTTAAATCGTATCCAACTCTCTCCAAGTCTATTATAGTGTATTTTAAATCGGGACGAATACTCTTTACGTCATCTGGCTGCCAAATATTCACTTTTCCCATTTCTATAAATCTTGCGTTTTTTGCACAAACTTTTAAAGACATTTCCTTAAACCCTGGACCTGTTAATGAATTCAAAACAAGATCAACTCCTTTTCCTCCTGTTACTTTTTCTATTTCCTCCCCATATGTCAAATCACGTGAATGGAAAACATTTTCTATGCCCATCGATCTAAGATATGCTCTTTTCCTTTTAGTGCCGGCCGTGGCAATAATTTTGGCTCCAATTTGTTTTGCAATTTGAATGGCGGCCAAACCGACGCCTCCTGAAGCAACATGAATCAAAATTGTTTCATTCATTTTTAGGTCTCCTTCGACAACCAAACTTAAATAGGCAGTAAGAAAGACGGACGGAAGAGTAGATGCCTCTGCGAATGTGAAATTTTTAGGTTTCAGAAGAATGAGACCAGAAGGCACGACAACATGACTGGCGACAGAACTAACTTTCGAGACACCAAAAACCTCATCTCCAATTCTGTACTTGGTAATCTCTTTACCTACTCGAGTCACAACTCCGGAGAAATCCGTTCCTACTGTATCCTCAAAATCCGTGTAATACATATCGGGTTTTAGAATTACAAACAAATCTCTGAAATTCAACGCCGTGGCACGAACTGCTACTTCGACATCGTTTGGATTCAAATGTCGTGGTTGCAAGACTTTAAAAGTAACATCGTCAATTTTTCTGGTTTTTGGAACAGTAATCTCGTAGCTGGTACTTGGCAGAATTAACGGAGCTGAGGGAGACGGCAATGGAGAGCATTTCGAGACAAAGCGTTTGTTTTTTCTGTAGGCTATCAAAAAATCTTCTTCTAAAGTCCACATCTGAAAAAATATTTGGTTAGTCTCAGCTATTGGATCACAGTAATCGGGATCCAAGTCAATTAAATACGATATTAGTTCTTGGTGTTCATTGCTGCAACTCTTAAGTATTCCTGGCATAGTTGCTTTCGAAGGATCTACCCGACCTTGATCTCCAATTAGAAAAACTCCCCGAGTGGCAATAATCATTTTGGTCGGATTTGCGGACGAGCAAATGTACTTACAGATATTGAACGTCGTTTTTGCTAAATAAAGTTGATCGTCAGTTTCATCTAAGCCTATTAAGGAAATGTAGCCTTTCACATCAAAATTGCGTTTGTATGATTCCACAATTTTCTGAATTTCAATTTCGTTGCCGTAATCGACGACATGTATAGAATCATCTTTGGTGTGGCGGTGGTTGCTTAGCAAACGAACGTCGTCACCAGAATTTTCGATTAAAATTTTTAACTTATTGCCAACGTCGCAATTATGCCCAGTAAAAATAATCCAAAGTTGACATTTGTCTTTGGGAGAAATTAAAAACTCTCTAGGCCTATAATTAAAACTTTCCGCGGTTGCTTGTGCTACAATGACGCTAACATATTCCTGATCGTCTGAGATATTTTTAACTGAATAGAAGCCATTTTTCTGCATAAGATCACACCATACTATTTCGCTAGCAAATGGATGATTTTGTCGAACATCAAAATCTTTGAAGCGCCAATAGTCTTCAGTTGTCCCAAATATCATATCGATGTATCTAATTGGTTTTAGCATTTCTGCCAATATAAAAACACCCGAGGGTGCTAAAAGCTGTCGAATATTTGCAATACTCGATTCTAGATATTCTGTTCTATGAATGACATTACCTGCCACAACCACATCATAGAAATGAGGAGCAAATCCCTGCAACTTAGGATCCTTTTCGATATTTAATAACGTGTAATCCACGGCAGATAAGTGTTTGAAGGATTTCTCAACTTCCTCCAAGAAAATGGGTGAAATGTCCGTGCAGGTATAACGATATTGTATCCCTTGTTTCTGAAGACCCTTAATAATCTCTTTGGTTGTAGTGCCACTTCCAGCACCAACTTCTAAAATTCTTACTATGGACCCGTTTTTCTTTGAATCGGCAAACAATATTTGCAAGTAGGAACTTATTCTATAGTTTGCGAGTTGAATCCCTTTGTCCTCTGAGTATTCCATTAAAGGATTTAACTCGCAATTGTCATCAATCTCTGAATTTAATATTTTTCCGGAGAGATAATTGCATAATTGTTGGCCGTAATGTTCAATAGATAGCTTTTTAACAAACATCGTAGTTGACAAATTGTAGTTTTCCAACAAGTCAAATTTGAGTTTGGTAACATGGTCTTTTGTTAACAGTTGACTGTTGACCACCCATTTCACTTCACCATCATTAATAGTCTCTTGCAAAATGCCGTCCTCTGTCAATATTGCCAACATTAGATTCACGTACGGTGAATAAGCAGGAGATACCAAAAGATCAGTCATCAGACTTTCAGTGGTAAATCTGTCCCCTACTTTTGGATTCCACCCTAATTTATAAAATGCTAAAATAAAATAATAACTACACAGTTTATCTGTTACTTGAAGCCCTTCTGTCATTAAGTGATACATTTTAGACATTTCTAGCATAACAGAATTTAGTTCTTGCAAATAAATATCTGCCGTAGGCATGATACCTGATAAATCCACTCTAGAATGAAATGGAGCATCGCGGGATCTCCATATTTCTTGATACACTCCAGGAAGTTTATTTTTGATACCAGTAATGGCATTTAAAAATGACCCAATAGATGTCTTTACTAATCGAACTCCCGACATGGACGCCAAAAGTGTTCTTTTATCATCGTATAGATTGACTATCCCACTTTCATTAGACGCATGGACTAGAAAGTACTCAGTATTTGTTTTTGATATCATTGAAAACTTTAAAATTCCTACAGGAAGCTGCAACTCTGATTTCCCCTTTCCTGTCAATAAGCCAAAAGACTGTATCATTGCGTCAAGAACAATTGGATGATAAATATACTCATTCATATCACCCGCCTTAACAGGAACTGGAACTTGAGTTAAAATTTCATTCCCATATTCCCAGATTTTAGTTATGCTTTGAAAAGTGTCCCCAAAACTGATTCCCTGTTGTGCGGTAGTTTTGTAAAATTCTTCGGGAGTATTCTCCTCGGAACAAGATTTAGATTGCATTATTGCAATACCATCTCCACTGATTTGTTGAATATTTGCAATTGAAGAATAATTTAATGAAACATTTGCACTGGCAAACATTTTCCAACCTTTTTCGTCGTTATGACTATTTAACTGATTGAAAAGAAACACTCTAATGAGATACTCATCTTTCCCTTCAACTTCTGATGCAATTACTTGAATTTTCTGTACTTGATCATCGTCTAACTCTAATGGAGCTTCAACGACAAAGTTTTCGACCAGTAAATTTCTATCATCAACTTTTGTAATATTAAAGACCTCCTTTCCTGCAGATAAAATTAGCTCTAAAAATCCAGCTCCCGGAAGGACAATTACATTGGCCACCTTATGATCCCTCAAATAGGAAAAATCTGCCAAGTCCCAACAGTTATAATAAACATGATCCTTACTGACAGCCAAAGACATTTTTCTGCCAAGCATTGGGTGCAGTGGTTTCGAAAGCTGTTCTGATTTTGATTCAGTCCAAAACTTTTGTCTCTGAAATGGGTAATGAGGCAAGTCAATTTTTTGTCTCAGATAACAAGACTCCATTCTCTGCCAATCAATATCAACGTCATTCATGTACAACTTAGATAAACTTCCGAATATCGTCAACCAATTATCTTCATTCCTCCGAATGGACGGAAGCCACAGACAATTCTGTTGTTCTTCGATGGACAAATTTTTCATACCAAGAGCTAATAAAACTGGATGTGCTCCTATTTCTATGAAAATATTGCATCCTTGTTGACGGGCTAATGTAATCCCTTTCGTAAAATCAACTGAATATCGTGCATGGTTTTGCCAATAATTTGTTGTTATACTCTCCAAATCTAAAATCTTGCCATTAGACCCAGATATGTATTTACAAGTAGGAGATTTGTAATTAATTCTTCTCGCCATTTGGCCAAATTCATCAAGCATACCTTCCATGGCCCGAGAATGGAATGCGTGACTTGCAGCTAGCATTTGTGATTTTATATTATTAGCTTTGCATAATTCGGAGAAAACTTTTAGTGATGACATTTCTCCAGCAACAACTATTTCGTCAGTGGAATTAATGACAGCAATGTCAATCCAGTTATATGCCGAATTAGAATTATTAGCAAATAGTTCAATTAGATGTTCAACCTCTTTCTTCGAAGATCTAACTGCCAGCATTCCCCCAGTGGGCAAGTTACTAATTAACCGACCCCGTGCAGACACAAGAAAAAGTGCTTCTTCAAGTGTCATTACTCCAGAGGCCACAGAAGCGGCAAATTCTCCAACACTGTGACCTAATACGCAATCAGGCCTTATTCCAAAACTTTCCCACAGTTTCAACAAACTGTACTCTACACAGAAGATTCCTATTTGACTGTGCATCGTCAAGTTCAGATTATTTTCGTTATCTGATCCCCAAAGAACGTCCATTAGCGAAAAACCACAATTATTTGTTATAATTCTATTGCAGCTATTAAATGCGTTTCCAAAAGTGAGATTAGTTTCGTACAATGTCTTAGCCATCCCTAAATATTGGGAACCTTGTCCAGTGAATAGAAAAGCTATTTTCGGTTTTTCAACCATAATAGACTCTGGATGATATACAGGTTTTTCTAACTGATTTTTCAAATCGTCCAAATCTTTACAAATCGCTGTAAAACGATATTTCATATGGGATCGTCCTGTATTAGCAGTAAAGCAAACATTTTCGATTCCAACTTTCGGACTTTTATGAAAAAATAATGCATAGCTTGAAACTAAATCCTTTAACGCGTTTTCAGATTTTGCGGATAATGTCAACATATGACATGGCCTTTCTTTCTTGCGCTCATTCGTAACAGCATTTTGGAAAACTTCCGGCGGCTCTTCCAAAATTACGTGGACATTTGTTCCACTGATGCCAAATGAACTCACACCGGCCATTCGCTTCCTTTTATCATTTCGCGGCCAAGGAATGGGTTCCCTAGGAATTATGGCTGGAAGGTCATTCAAATCGATATTTGGATTTACGACATCTAAATTCCTGTGAGGAGGAATAATTTCCTTCTCCATTGCTAGAATAACTTTAATTATTCCCGCCAAACCTGCAGCGGATTCAGTATGTCCGGTATTTGTCTTGACGGAGCCTATAATTAGTGGCTTTTCCCTAAATGATTTATATCCTGCTGAAATGGCAGCAAATTCAACAGGATCTCCAGTTGGAGTTCCTGTTCCGTGGGCCTCAATATAATCAATTTCTTCTGGTTTTACACCGGACCCTTTTAAAGCCTCCCGGATAGCAATCTCTTGACAATATTTACTCGGAGTTCCGAAACTAGAACTAGTTCCTTCATTGCTAATACCCGAACCTCGAATTACCGACAGAACTCTGTCTCCATCTCTCACTGCATCAGAATATCTTTTGAGTACAATAACAGCAATTCCCTCCGCACGACCGAATCCATCTGCCTTTTCATCGAAGGTTTTACAATGACCATCTTTGGCCAAAATGGAAACCTCACTGTGTGGGAAATGAGCAATTAACAAATTCGCTCCAGTGGCTAAAGCCAAATCTGTTTCCCTTTTCCTTAAACTATCACAGGCCAAATGCAGAGCCACCATTGAAGAGGAACATCCCGACTCCGTGGCCACATTTGGGCCATTTAATCCTAGAAAGTACGAAACTCGAGCTGAAGTGGCGCTGAATGAATTTCCGAGAACGACATGATGGAAATCTCGACCTCTACTGATATTTTCAGAAAGTACTTGTTCATACTCTTGAGTCCAAACACCCGAAAATACTCCCGTATTGCTCCCCTTTAATTTTCCGGGATTAATGGCTGCGTTTTCCAAAGCCTCCCAGGCGACCTCTACCATCAATCTTTGCTGTGGGTCCATAAACGCAGCTTCCCTAGGGCTAATCCCAAAAAACTTTGCGTCGAATTCGTCAATTGGACATTTCAGAAATCCCGCCTTGATAGAAGTGTAGCGTGAATCTTCACTGAAACATTGGGGAAGTCGTTCCATTGGAATTGAAATTATTCCATCAGATCCCGTTTCCATCAGCTCCCAAAATTCGTTGATATTATTGGCTCCAGGATACCGACAACTGTGTCCAATAATGGCAATCGATTCCTTCATGTCTATATGCTCCTTTTTGTTCAATCGTTCGTTAGAGGCAAATGCTTTCATTCTCCGAGTATTGATGGTCAGCATTTCCACCTAAAGGAATGTATAAAATTTGTCCAATTTATAATATTACATAGAATTACCATTTATATTTACATGCCTATGTATACTAATTTTTTCCAAGTCATTTTTCTCCCGACTGCGGGATTTAATATTTTATAGCCGCAACGTAATGAGGATTATAGATACCTAATCCGAATACTGTATGCCCATAAATATGAGGAATCATTTCAAGAAACGCACCTCTCGGTTGGCAATGCAAGGAAGCACATCTTTTGCAAACATGTCGACCCAAAGTGATGAGCTGTTCTGAACATTTTAATTACATTTTTGGTTATTTTTAAAGTCGTTATATCGTTTATTAAATAAATATTATCATTATATTTGTCATTCGTACACTGAGTGTATTAAAATTTTCAAGCCCATCTCTATCCAATAACAGAGTCCAAGGTTTAATGTCCATCATGTTCAAAATTTTTGATTCATTTGTCGATAACCTGCTTTAATTTGTAAATGGGAGTTATTTAGATAATATTTTATTTCTATAGATTTAAGGAGATGTTTTTATTGTACTGACAGATCTGGATTGTCCTCCTTGCTGATTCTCGTCACAATATTTAAATCCGTTCTTTTGATTATTGACCCAAACAGAAGATTTTCCCATTTGTGAGCAGTTATTTCACCTAAACAAACAGATATAAAATCACATTGTACATACATTCAACCGATGGGTAGCCAGTCGGAAGCATGTGGCTTGCTCGGCAAGCCCAACACTTTAAATGACAATTCCTATGTCGTATTCAAGGAATAAGGAAAGGAACTCCTGTCTAGAAGATCAACGTGAATCGCGTGTACTACCATATGGTCATAGAAAGAATGGTCATCGCACTTATATTTTGTAGGTCAAAATAGGGTCCGCGCGTTTCCAGGAGATGGTCGTTTCATCGTTTACCCTTCACTTCAAGCATCTCCCACTCATAATACATTGGGATCTTCCACATATCCAAAACAGCCGTGAATATTTCCTAACCAGGACGTTCTACCGTAGTTCGGCTGGACTTAACTAGAACTCAAGTTATAACCAATTCCCCAAAGAAAGAAGAATAAAAAGGCATAGAAACGTTTGTAACTCAATGGTTTCGGCTTTTGAATGTCGTCTCCCTTTCCGCTTTTACAGTCCTGTTGCCGTTTCGCAGAAAGTTGAGTGAGGTTTTGAAATCACAGGCAGATTCTTTTTCCTCCATAAACAGGTCGAGATAGGGTAGCACGTCACGATTAGAAGATATTCATTGTCGATTCGGAGAATTCTAAAATCCCAATGCATTATGAGTGGAAGATGTGTTAAGTGAAGGTTAAACGATGAGACGACCATCTCCTGGAAACGCACGGACCCTATTTCTAACTATTATTGAGGGAATGGAATAGGGAAGGCTTTGATCATTCTTTGTATGACCATGGTACTACTATATTACGATATCTTCGGACCCATGTTAAAGCAGGACAATGGATTCACTCAACCATTACTAATTCGAATACAATATAATTGACGCCACTTTTATTCCTTACTATTGTCGGGATCGGTTTGGGAATTCTTCACGATTCACGGCTGCTAGTTCAAGGACAATAGAAATGAATAAAAGTGGTGTCAATTCTAGTAACTATTCGAATTAGTAATGGTTGAGTAAATCTATTGTCCTTCGTTAGTATGGGTCCGAAGATATCTTGGATATAGTAGTTCCTTTCCTACATTAATCAAGGCGAGCTCCGTGGACGATCGCTGAGCAGGGAGGACCGCTGAGTGAAGAGGACGGAGATGATTTCTTAGTGGAGGAGCGGAGAGGATCATGAATCATGAAGCAAAATTATAGGACAGGACGCTCTGCTCAGCTTTTTAATAAATCTTCGCCATTGTAGCAGTAGGAATTGGAGCTCCTTATAGCGAAGTATCTATGCATTACTAAATCTTAGGTCAGTATAGAGTGGGGTGCACTTTTTAAAATAATCCTGATTTATAATTTAGAAGCATTTCCTTTTAGCATTACCATCGATAAAAGAGTCGATATTCACTGCAGACATCATGTTCATGTATACTTCATACGAAGGTTTTGCGACTACCAGAGAAATTTCATTAGAAGTATCCATAATAGCAGAAAAATCGTCCAAATCAAACAATTCATCACAATTTTTGATGACCTAAAACATGAATAGATGGAATTATTATCAAAACCTTGAAACATCAAGTTAATTTTCTTAACATTAGAGTTCCACACAATCAGTCAAATAAATTTCTGGGAAATAAAAAATAAACTTTTTGAAATATTTCGCAACAAAAAATATGGAATAAACAAACTTAAACGAAAAGACCTTTTGTATCCAGAAATGTGAAACAGTTCAACCGGTTTTATAGCTTGTCATGCATATGAATGTAAACAAGGACTATTAGCACAGTAGTACTCAACAAAGTTTTGCTACATTCATTATACCCATGTTGTCACGATTTATTATATATAAACATCAAACCATTTTCTCTTACCATCAAATGGGGATTAAGTAGAATGCATTTTTGGTACATGGTCAAATCTCCAAAGGAGTATTCGTGCTTGGTCCAACGGTGGCAGTTCATTGGATTTGAAATCAGATTGTAAGCAGAGGACAGCATCAAACACATCAGACAATAGAATACTATCAAATTGAAGTGAGTATACTAATTACCACCACACCTTCACTATTCCATCATTTTATGGATTTTACGATCTCATACATACATAGAGCGTAAACAGAAGTAATTTTTTGAACATACCGAAGTGATGGACTCATATTCTTAGATATGAGTTACAACGATCTTGGAAGTTGTCACAACTCGACGAAGAGACTTGGCCAAGACGAGGGCTTGCATACAAGTTTCTTCATTGTAAGCCACTGTCACCCACGCAAATTCAGCTGCAACTGAAACGAAATGTAATTAGATCCAAGTAATTTCTGTGAATTGTCAGAGCCTGGTACATGCAATACTTACATAGATTATCGTACAGGCATTTGTATACCATATCCTTAGAGTATAGAAAGGTATTATACTTACTCTAGAGCTGACATATCGAAATTAACAGGATAGTAGGAAATACAACACATGTACGTACTGTCTCCAATGGAAAGTGAGTCTCCGCCCTTCCCTAAGTCCGGCCCCTTCCCTACCCTTTTACTAGCGTTTCGCGCCATTTCGGATTGGCGGGATGAAAAAGCTTATACATGAGACGAATACGGCATGGCAACTCTAGTATTGGGATAATACCTTTCTATACTCTAAGACCATATCATCCCATAAGGATGGAAAAAGCCTCAATCCACATTTTGTTTGATACAGCAAATAGCCTCCCTCCATTTGTACTACACTGGATTGAGGCTATTTACCATGCAAAACAAAAAGTGGATAGAAACTATTTACCATGCCAAACAAAAAGTAGATAGAGGCTATTTACCACGCCTAACGAAATGTGGATTGGGGCTTTTTCCATCCTTATGGGACGGTATACTATTTTTACAGATCCAGATTCGTAGTTAATATTAAATATTTGTGCTCCTCATAATTTTTCAATTTTTGGTTTTTGTTTGGGTCATGATTGACCCAAAAAGTAGTAGGTACTGTAAGACTGTAATTTTTGTCAGGACATAATTCAGTGCGTGAAAATGGGGCAAAGTGCCGGAAATCCACTGTTTTTCGGAGTGCACCCGGCCGAAACATCATTTTTTGTGCTGTGGGGGTAATTCCTGGTAAGTGGAGAGAGGAATGGAAAACCGAGGTCTTTAGCAGCGTGAAAGCTGGAGGTATATCATGGCCTGATAAGAAAGCCTGTCTGTACTTGTGCTCAGTGTTATCCCGTCCCGTCTCGTATGCATCGCTTCAGTGAGTAGTGCTTTTAATAGTAGCCGTGCTACTTTTCGCCTCGGATCGACTTACCTGCTTGAAAATCTTTCCTTTGTACTTGAAAGCAATCAATATACCTTTATTAAAATCGTCACTGTATAATATGTTCCTTTTACCCTGTGCCACAGTAACTACTCATTTACCTATCACTAATTGGTATTTATGCACGACTTTGTTTCCCCAAAAGAGGTTAGAATATGTGTAAGCTATTTCTATTGTTTCTCCATAAAACTATTTTGGGACTGCATGGGACTCCGCGTATGCATTAGCTAATGTGAAATGTCTGTAAGGTTTCTGCAATGTACCTTGTGTATTATTAATTTGTATACATATCATACTTATTCTGTGAAGGGACTTGTGTATATTGGGAAACCTAAATCCTAATATTATAAGAAACCTAAGTGGAATATATTCGTCTAACTCAATTTTAAACGATCTTCGTCGAAAATATTCGAAAGTTTTTGTCGGACTCCATTTAAAGCGATATTCGTCTAAAAAGTACGAATATATTTGCTTAACTGTTCGAAATGTCAACTCAATTTTAAACGATATTCTTCCAACAGTGTCGGATAAAGAATTAGTGAGGACGGTCAATTGTGTCAAGGTGTCCGGCATCAGTATCCGCTTTCGGGTAAAAGAGTCGGGCGAGTGCTGCCTTACGTAGGGATTTGGGTAAGTATGTGTACCTTTTGGGTAACTGGCAAAATAAGTATACCCTGAGTCTGCCCTGAACAGTGTCTACAGTTGTTCGTATCTTAGGGCGCACCGACTATGGGTTTCGAGTTGAGATGATGAAGTCTTTCGGATTCAATAGCACTCAAAAAATCGGCTGATCGCCAAAAACATAGGAGAACGCAAACAACATAGCGCTATATTTAATACGGTAAATAAATAGCTGTAGGACATCGACTGTTTTTTCTAAGATGCCAAGATGCTCTTGATAACTAAGACTTGAATATTTACGCTGCATGAGAATCTTTCTAAGTATCCAGAAATGAAAATCTAGAAACGTGGAAACCTAGATCGATATTATATTTTCATTCTCCATGCATTCGATTTCCTAATCCTATTTGGAATAAAATAGTAAAATAAATATGACAAGTTATTCATTTATTTAAGGTACCTTAGAAATGACTCATACTCTATGAATACTAATTGTTGAGACATTGAGCGTCTATGTTAAAGAGTTGCCTGGGCGCAAATTTTGCGCCCATACCCATGGGAAATGTCGGATAGACGACCAAATATTTAGATTTGTGCACAGGCCCACCCATGCCTATCGTCAATTTTGAGAGCCCCCCATGGGCCCACATGGAGACCCATCATGTACAAAAAACCAATGGCTGAAAATGTAGTTTCGCCAACGTTTCCTTTATATACCTTTGAATTAAATTCAGTTGACAATCAAAACAAATTGGAAGTTTTATTAAATAATGAAGAGGATATGGAAGATTTCTTAGGTTCCATCGATATAACTCCTCCAAGTATTTGGATAACAATGACCGAGGTAAGATTACCCCACTTACTGTTGCAGCATTAATCAAAAATACATTGAGCGCAAAGCAATTAAAATGAAATCATTTTATCTATTACCATAGGATTTAAACAGTTCGTCATCGTAAGTTTAAATGCAATAAAGACAAATCAAAACAATCAGCGTGAATTACTCATTAGAATTATGGAACAGATGAAACAGTGTGAAACGTGCCATCGCTAAGATGATATTACTGACGAAACTATAATTTTGCCTATAACGACAGTTGCTGACTTAAATAATTTAGAGGATAAAGTACAAAACAAAACCCAAAAATCTTACTTGGTAACCCAACATCTAATATATCTAGTTTTAAATAATTGATTGTAATTGTAACTAACCATTTTTGTTTGGTACAGATAAAGATACTAGGGAAAGTCGGAGGATCACGTGTCAAAGTTTGTGTCAACCGGATAATTAAAAAGCTAATGTTGGACCGTTTGACAAACCAGTTCAGTTTGAAAGGTCAGAGAGGGAAATTTTCCTTTGAGGAATACAAAGGAATTAGTGGGACAATATACGGTAATGATTGAACGACTAAATTATTTAATTGTATAAATCTGAATGTGTATTTGATTAT
>JABASH010004387.1:0-14131 GCA_019776445.1 Tomocerus maximus | reverse complement strand
ACCCCTTAATGTTCAGTAATGTTGACCAAAGTTCCATTACTAATGTAAGTTTGAACAGTCTTTCGAATGCTGTATAGTGCTTGGCTGTGATGCCCCTGGTTGTTGAGATAAATAGGATGAAAGTTCAACACCATGTATAAGCCCCTATGGTCCGTTACTTTTGTCCATCTCTGTATATGATTCTATCTATCTCCTCAGAAATATTTTTTATTAAGATTATTTTCTTTATTAGTCTCTTAGACAGTTCTCAAACTCAAAAATACTCGGCAAGTATACATAGATATGGTTGATGAACCGCGCCGAATTTGAACCCAACACATTATCAAGTTTATTTGCAGATTCTTCATAGTTTTTCATTTTCGGTTTTGTTTAGTGTTTACCGACTTGTATTTTATAGGTAATAGTGAACAGTGAAGACAACTGAAGAAGACAACTGTGGTTTCCGAAATATTGACATATTTAAATTTTTAAGAAAAGTTAACCTGGAGAGTCATGAATACCTAGCTTTTTAAATGACTTGTATTTTGTTACATCAACAACGTCTTCATTAGTTTACGTCGTTCTGCTCGTTTATCCTTTGTTATTTTAGTGTATTTTACTTTCTATATAGGTACAATGTACAATTTCTGGATTCATTATTCATTCTAATGTTTTAATCTTTTGATATTTCCTTCTTTTTTGTCGCTAAGGTATGCAGTCAGTATGAAAACGAGCCTAGTGAACAGTGCAGTCACTTCCCCCAATGCCGCCTAAAGTAGTAAGTTATATAATCCTTATCAACATTTTGTTGTGACGTATGATTTTGGTGTTTTGTTACTGCCACAATAATATGGAACTGATATTCTGATCATTTTTTAATTTTTTCACAGCTATAACTTATAACTTGCTACCGAGAACACAAAAGTCAGAAAATTAGAATATTTTTCAGGGTTCTGGAGTGTCAGATTCCCTTTGTAGGTAAAAATGACTTAAGTGCATTGGGTGTATGAATCCGTCTTTAGAATATACAGAAAAATATAGAATATATCACTAAATACTAGTGCTATTTAGTTTGTTAATTGAAAGGTAGCTTCAATTATTGTTTGTTTTGATTGTGTCCTAACTTAAGAAATCCTGATTGTCCTATATGTTATTATGATGTTTTATGGTATTATATGGAAATTGTAATGATACCGGTATGTTATGTTGCTTGTTAAATAGATTTGTTAAATAGATTTGCTTGTTTAATAGATGTAAACTGTGTGGAAGTGGAAAAACTGAGCCTTATGATTAGACACCTGATATAATATGAATGAATCAATGAGTCTTGATCTCTTATGATTTCCAATCCCACGCAGATGTCACACCACGCACCCATTCAATAATATCCAAATTTACAGCTAAGAGTTCTCTTTTCAGCATGAATATAAGTTGTAAACAGGCATTCCGGGTCAAAGTTCAATTTGATTTCTGCAGACCAAACTTGATATTTTATCAGGTTAAGCAACTCTGGAATTGGAACGAAATTTAAATCATAGCATTTCTTCAAATTGCGGAGGTGGGGGCCCTCAACATTAGTAACAGTCAAATGTTTCCTTGCGTTTTTCTCGGAAACCAACTGGGTTTCAGCTTTAGATAGGATAGTAAATTCAAAATTTTGAATCCTGTCCAAAATGTTAAATTAAATCTGTAGATTGGTTACCTCTATCTACAGCCTAAAACCAAATTCCTCTACGCCCACTATGGTTGCTGAGAAAAACGAGGGAGTCTCAATTTACTAATTTTGAGAATCCACTCACCCTCAATAGAAGAAATGCTATGATTTGAGTTTCGTTCGAGAGTTGGTTGGGATATAAATTAAATACAAAAGGTCTCAAACCGAATTTTGACTCAATATGCCGATTTACAACTTCTTCATGGAACTGCTCATGAACATACTAGCACTAATTAAATGAACGTTTTATGAAAGGTAAGAGAGCAATAGACAAAATATTCCTACACCTGTAATTAGTTGAACTGGCCCTCATTAATAAGTAGCAATATGGAACAATAAATCGAGTAGATAATTAATATTTTTGTTCCTCAGTCAGTAAGACCAATTTTATTTTTTTAACTAGAAACAAGTAAAAAAATATATCTGAGATCTTAAATCAGAGAATTACATCATTGAGTATCTTTCCGAAGTTAATATGATGTTCTAAAAGTGTTTAGGGATATCCTGAGAAGCGTTGGTGTGTTGTACTACTTCAGGTAACTGCCACGACGTGCTCATTTTGGGGGTTGACAATTTTTTTTGGACGATAGGCTGAGGCTCTGGCCAGACGCTTCTTTTTCTTTGCATAAGTTGCTACGGGGTTGCAAGTATTGGCCATCTAAAGCAGTTAGAAGTGAATATGTTTACAATTGCTTCATACACCATCCATGCATTATTAAATGTCCTAACAATATTTAGGTATTGCAAATAAGCAAGAATTACGAAATTCACTGTACCAAATGTCGATATTCAGTACGAAATATAAATACTTATAAATTACATTGATAATAGATAATTTTTGTCATTCTTTCAAATAGTTACTGCAAACATCTGATGGCGCAAAAAATTTCACTATTACGTGCAGACTTCCAATTGCAATTTTAAGAATTAAATTTTTACGATATCATTGAAATCTAAATTTGCTCATAAATACCGTTCAATGAAACAGACTTATAATTAATGCATGTTAATATGGATCGTTGAATATGCTAATTTATCAAACATAAGAAAACCTACCTTATAAAGTATCAATTATTTTATCATTTGAAACACGCAGGACGCAGATATTTTCGACAAGCCACTTTCTGAGGGGATAAGTTAATTTAAGATTACCTACCTACCATTTTATTCGCATCATTAGCAACATTAATATTTGATTTCTCTCTTATTAATGAGTTTATCAAAGTCTCAAGTCGTTTCTCCAAATGTCTTATTTTCACCGCTTGGGTAGTTTTCCACGAGAGCACCTTCATCAGCACATCTTGGAACATTTCTTGCTCACGATCTGTCAGGGTCTTCCCATCAAAGACATCATATTTCTCACTCGCCAACTGACGACTTCTAAAAGGTCCCAAGGGAGAATCTATGGCCATTAGGATATTTCCCACAAACATCAGCGTGCTTCTCTGACGTCTCCCAACATCCTCCTTAGCCTTTTCTAATAGCGTCACAGCATTTTGTAAATCTGTCTGTAACTGCGAACGTTCGGAAACAGTTCTCCGTAAATCAGTTTCAATAACCTGCACGCACATTAATTAATACATTACAAATTGAGTTAATTTCTCTAATTATTTGCAATATTGTCAACCAGAGTAAGAGATGTTTATATTTTACTTCCAATGCGCCCCTGCCATCAACGACAACGTTCTTCAATTCTTTACAGAACTCTTCAATAATTGAATCGTTCCGTCCGTCACGTCCTTTTATGAAGTAGTCAATTTCTTCGACGTACCACTGTTGGGACGCCAAAATATCCTTCACTTCTGTAAGAAATATAACACTCAATTACAGAAATTCCTATAAATAACTGAAAAAACAAAATAGTGAACTGTTCTGAAATTAGTGATACGGTAGTCTGGTATTGTCACCAGTAATGAATAATTCCCGGAATAGAGGGAAAAGAAGGGAGAGGAAGAAAGAAAAAATGGAGAATTTTGATATTATGGCGTAAGATAGTCTGTTCTTTCGCATAGTAAAATCAATGAATTTTTCAAACTACAAGAGAAAAAAAGTTTTTCAACCAGCGTCTACCAGTTGTTCTAAATCATCAATTTATGTGAATTACTTTAAATATTATCGATTAAATATCGTTGAATGATAAATTTTCAAAATTAATCTATCAGGTGGTGGTGGTGGCCCTTTGACAATTGGTGGAAGGTTGAATGGAAAAATCAAGTACTTGGTTTTAATGTTTTAAACAAGGAACTGACCCATATATTTAGTTAGCAGAGCCTTCTTTTCCTCCAGGGAAGTGGTGTAAACGCTTACGAGAAGCGCTTTCATCTCTCGCTTCTCTTCTTCTTGACTCTCCGCCATGAGAAGCCTGCTGTCTTCAAGCTGCTGATTTTTAAGCCACAACGCTTTAATTTCATTTTCCATTTTTAATTTCATGGAAATTTTGAACTCATTACTCTCTGTCGTCTTATGTACAGCATATTTTTGTGCACTCATCTACAAATAAAATATTATCAATAAATTGTAATTAGTTGTTTTGTGTAATGCTTTTGCTTACTAATGTCAATGCTTTTCTATTTATGTTGCACGTCACTTACATCCGATACTCATTAATAAATAAACTTTGCTACACTAATATTAATGAATTAGCTAATAAAATGTAGAACATCTAGATTCAATTTAAAAAACGGAAACGTGTATTAAGGAAGAGTACTTAAATGCCCATTGACCGTTTACTACCCATTCTGATAGTAAACGAGGAGAAGTATAGCAATTTAAACATAAAAACTCGAGTTAGTTGACAAATGTATAGATCGCAAATGGCATTGTCAAAAGAATTTTGTAATAAAGTACCTACACAAGAATTGATATACAAATTGATAAGAATAGGTCAAAGTTTATGTAGATCATTATTTTTTGGTCACCATTAGCCAAACAATACAACGCCACATAATAGTAAATAGAGATAGCAAGAACAACAAAGTTAAGTAATGGATGTACATGTTCCCAGAAAGGATTAACACAATGGTGAACTGAATTGGACAAAAGAATACTTTCTGGTTTTCCATAGCGAGCTTGTGAAGCAAGTGAACAAAAACAATGCATTTATCTTATCTTTTTTGTGTAAGAGACTTGCCTCAGAGCGAGTTTGTTGCAAGTCCTTCTGGAGCTGAGCGTTTAAGGTCGCGCTGTCCTCTAATTTCTTTCGCGTTTCCTCCAGTTCTTCTCTGAGCGTCTGCCAAATCAAATTCAAATCAATCTTAGCAATCGTTCTACCAATATTATCATGTCATATTTTATTTCTACACACACACTATTGCATCACAGAGCTCCATTTATGATAGAATCTACGATCTACGGTCACTTTATGTTTATGTCTATCTAACAAACAGTTAAACTAAGATTATTCAAGGGAGAAAGTAGGGATTCACAGATGCGGGAATTTAGCCGATGCGCTGATTCACATTCACACGCATCGGTATTTTTCAATTAGCGGATGCGATATGCGACGCAGAATTGCGAATGCAACTTAAATTTAGTACACAAGCAGAAAAAAATCGCTAATTTTCAATCTGCCGAACCAGTGTTCCATTTTAGCCGGCTAAAAATTAACTTGATCAACCAGCTAGCTACATTGGTTAAAATGGCTAGTGGCTAATCTGGCCAAAAAGCATGGTTTATTAAATATACCGCCCAATCAAGCATGTATGTTTTTGTTCACAGCGCCCCATTTACCTTTTTTTGACCATTTTAGCCATTAAAAAAATCAAAAATAAAGATATTGTTTAATAGTTGAATAGCATCGGCGAACGAATCGGCCGCGGCCGATTCAAAAAATTGATTTTGATCGATTCCGATGCATCGGCAAAATAATAAAATGGGCGCATCGGCGGCCAAGAAAGTTTTATTATTAATTCTAATTAAACTGTTGTTTCTAAATTTATTAAATATCTTAAGCTTTATCAAAGTACTATTCATGACTCTTGAAGTTTTATTTTCTTAAACCTTCCAAGTTTAAGTCATGAGACCAAGGATTTTCTCGTCCTGTCAGGCCGGTCATAAGTACAATCTAACCGTACGCGTACGCCCGCAACATAATTACCCGACTACCATAAAATATAGTCATATATAAATTTTTTATCCGAAACAGCTGTTATCAGGTGGTAACTCACCACGGACCTTCAAAAATACGGATAAAAAATTTATGTATGACTATAATATTTTATGGCAGTCGGGAATTATGTTGCGGGCAAACGGTTAGATTGTATGACCGGCCTGACAGGACGAGAAAATCCATGGTCTGGACTGTAAGTATGTAAGTAAAGAGTCTGATTATATGAGAAAAAGGAAAACGTATTCGTCATATAAAAAGGAAAAAGTTGAATGATTGCAATTGCCAGATTTAACAATGTATTAAATACTTTAGAAGGTATATTAATAAAAATGTCAAGATTTCGAGGTAATAAATTATATATCTGTAGCATCTACGTACCTGATTCTCCAGCTTTAGTGCGGCGTTGCTCCTTGTCATTATCAAGGCAGAATCCTGTAGCTCCTTATTTAGTTTCTAGAAGAAAATCAATCGATGTAATTACGTTTTATGTAAATTATAGGGTTTTCGTTTTAGACATTATTACACCCAAGCATATAAATGTTTGACTTTTCATTTCCCACTTGACAACATTTCAAATGATAGAAAGGTACAAAATACTTTATATCTGTAATACATTAAAATATATTCTAAGAATGAAATCAAATGTGAATACCTCGGCTGCTCTTGTAGCCCGGACCTCGGTTGCCAACATCTCCTCCATGCTACGCATGTCAATTAAATACCGATCCATGAGGAAGCGTTTGTCTTTATTATAACTAATACATTGAGTACACTCTTTGACTGGTTGAAAGGGATGGTTTAATTGTGCCCGAGTCACTGCCACGGCGGATAGATTTAGTTTCTTTTGCTCCTCATCCGGACCCCCATAGGTCGCAGAAATTCTTCTCAGACCACCATATCTTCGTAAACTTTTCGGAGCATGTACCTTCATGGACGAATCCGTACCCTAAGATTCATCAATACAGATTATGTATCATCCCTTATGGATATCCTGATCATTAATAGCTTTCGTCGTACTTTACAAACCCTTACCGAACTTTCATCTGCCTTTTCCTGATTCCGCCCTGAATTTTTGGTGGCCTTCTTCATACCGCTCCGCTCTTTGTTACGTGACGTTCCCGCCAGCGGTTCTTGCGTTCTACGTTCTTCGCCATCCAACAGTTGCGCTTCTTTATCGCCTTTAGCAGCCTTGGAATCCATATGATTTATTTGTTGAGCCCTGTCAAATTGAAAACATTTCAATTTATAAGTAAATAATTATTTTCATTGAAATTTGAATGACTACTACGTTCCTGCTTTTATAACTTATTTATGCAATTGCGTAGTGGCAATATACTGATGGAAACTTTTGAAAACGCTTTTATAAAAGGCTAATACCCATGACTTGTGAAGTCACACTCTTTTGCCAGCTACTGCATTTTTTAATTTCACCCTTTTTAATTTATGATTTACAAAAAAAATATCTTTGAGAGAAAGGCTAATTAATCGAGAACTAATAATAAGTATTCAAAAGAAGATTTATTATTTAGAATTCCAAATAGTTACCGGATGGTCATGGTGAGGGCTTTCAACTTTTCATAATTAATTCTATGTTGTTCGCAAGTCGCACGTTGCCTTAAAATTTGGAGCTGTCCGTTCGTTTCCTTCAAATCGGCACTGGCCATTCTTATCGTTTTTTATTTTTCGATGGAGACCTTAGATGTAATGGAAGATCAATGATTTGATCTCCGAGAGTAGCACAGTTAAATGTTCGAAGTAAAGCGTCCAAAGACAAATAACGGTATAACTAAATTTTTTGTTTGTCAGTTACTTTTGTCTCTTGGCCGATGTGGTGGAACCTAGCCACCCATGATCCTCTCCTCTAATGTAAATTGAATATAATTGGGCGGTTTGGCAAATGATCTTTTGTCATTTACAGGTAGTAAGTACAACGGGAATTACTGATGCACCTAATAAATAGCTAAAATTAACGGTTTGGCTGCTGGAGAATGAATTCTTTTAGAAATAACAAAGGCTGGAAGATGTGAATGACCTATGTGAGTATTTTTGTTAGTAAGTAGTATTTGTTTACATGCCAGTCACCAGTGCCACCACTCAAATCCCAGTAGTTTGCATTTCTGTAAAAATGCAAGTGAAAAAAGCAAATTATAAAAATGAAAAAATACCTATGCTACAGCACGTTGGGTGATATCCGAATGAACACACAGGGAACCGAACAATTTATGGATAACAGTAAATTGAGTTTTAAATAGGCGTCTGAGTCTGACTGAACTTTCCAACGCGTTTAATACTGTCACATGTCCGTGTTCAAGAAAAGAACGCAAAATGTATCCAGGAGACGCTTTGCACAACAATGCACGCTGCAGAAAGAATCGGTGCGGTCGGTCGGTGAGATTTCACTGGAGTGCAGTGTTGCACTAGTTATTCAGCCAGGGCTGACAAGGGTTACCAGTTACCACAATACTTTTCTATGTCTAATGTCTATGGCAAAGCACAGCACGGCTAATAAATAAATAATTCCTGAGTGAGGCAGTATAGGTACTCAGCAACATCAACGTATTAATATCGGATCAGACCAAGATCAGACAGATAGAGATAGATAGCAGATAACGATAGGAAGTGCTACTGCTTACTACATCACTACTATAGATTTATTAATAATATTATTAGTAGCAAAGCTACCTTAATGGAAATGCCAGGGATGTTTGTCTGTCTGTTCGTGGGTCTGTTACATTAGCTAGACAACTTTCGAACGGATGCAATTCTTTCAAACTTTCTATACTTATTGTGGCTAACGAAACGAAGGCTAAGTTCGACAATTAGCAAAATCGGTCACTCCCGTCCCCCTGCCTGGCCTGGATGAGAGATGAAAAACTAAAAATCGACGTAACTTTAGTTCTGTTCACTAGAAAACACGATAGTTTAAAACACGAGGTCTGTTTCGAAAGGACCCAAGAGTCATACTGAAATTTAGCCGACGATAAAGAAAAACGGTGTTAATGTACTAAATATATATTCTCTATTAACCGCCACGACCACTAAATATTAAGAAAGTTACGTACTTCCTTCCCGGGTGCCAACAGTGCGGCCTAAACTAAAAATCGACGTAACTTGAGTTCTGTTCATCCTAGAAAGTTGTGTTTCGCCTCACTCGAAAGCTGACAGCCTGCAGAACATTTCTAAATAACTCCTAGCACAGTATTCAACAAAGCCCTTATACCTTCCTTATACCCATGTTGTCACGGTTTATGATAGTCGTCGTTATTCGGCATGCATTGCATACGCTACACTACACTCATATACTTAATATTTTATACTAGTAGAGTAGCAGTTAACATAAACAAGCCTAGTGCCGTATTTAACTAATGCACAACTGATGAAAATACACAACACACTGCGCACAAGAATTTCCCATGCATTATCTCTAAATTTCTAATAAATAAAAATGTTTCTGAAGTTTGGGAGATATTAGAGCAATATGTACCTACCTATGTCTATGTCGTATGAGTATGTATCTATGCATGTTGTTTGGATGGTATGTCTTGTCTAAGCAAAATGCAATGCACAAGCGCCTCTCTGGGTTTGCATCTTTCGAAATTCAATATTATAATAGTGTTCCTAGTAGTGACTAAAAGTAAATAGCATGAAAAGTAGCAATGCGATGATAAAATGATAATGGCATTTCCTACAACAACGAAGAACAACGTAAATACATGCATTTCCTATGGCATTATTACAATATATATATAAACTATAACCTTATATATATATTATTATTACTTGCAGGTAATTGCAGGTAATGTACTTAAGAGTGAGAGCCAATCTCGAGCTGAAACTACTATACTGGAGGGAGAGATCCAGAGATTAAACAATTAACTATTCTACTTCACAATTTGATTATTTTTGAAGATTAAGAAACGCTTTGTGGCATTTCCTAATCTATACATCAAAAACAATCAAATCACTCGTTTTTTTAAAATGCCTTATAAACGTTAAAAAAACAATAGTTGACTCCGGGGGCCAGCTATTTTGAACGGGTCAAATTAATACGATAAATTAGTTCACATATATAATTTATAATGTAACTGGATACTAAGTACTACATTACATGTTTCTTTGGCCGTCGGGTATCGTGGGTATGGGATGTGCAGGAGCTTATCATGGTCTAGATAGAATCAAGACTTCTAGCCGCACTCAGATTCATGCTTTCGCAGATTATGTTGTGCAATTATCATGCAATTGTCGTGCTATCGCAGATCTGCGAGAGACTGCGAAGGCGGCACCGATTTTGAACCCCCGCGCGGCTTTTCATTGGCCAATCCAAGTGCAAAGAGCTCGCACAATTTGCTCACCTAAAAGGCATGTTTACTTTCGCACCTCAAAAGCTGCGCATCTGCTTTTCTGCGAAAGTGCGACTATAAGCCCCTATGGACCAGTTACTTACTCCCATCCCTGTATAGGTTGTCCACGCAGCCAGTGGTGCTTGTAATGAAAAATTTCGAATTTTTTATCTTAAGAGTGCCTGGTGTCCATCATGACCTCAAATCTAGCCGATTTGAAACCTGAGTAAAAAAAACTGAATTATTATACATCGAAAATATCAGGAGTGGAAAACCTATAGGTATTGGTATATAGCATAGGAAATCAAAGGGTCTAGGTACTTTAGGCGAAGGTCCTTAGACCCTCGCCTAGATTTTAGCCTGGGTTGCGCTAGCTTCTGACGCTTTGATGGACTCTGGTATATAGGTAGTATATTTAGAAAAATACTATAGGAAAAATAATATGTAGCTTAATTATTTAAGTTTGCTGCTTGCCACTATTACTACTTAAGCTGAAATAATGAACATTTTCGTTACAACAGTTACATGTCATTCTAATCACTCCAATTCCAATCAGAGTAAATGTATATAGCATTTTTATAATCAAATAATCAAACTATCAGTATACCTATGCAGTAATTAGCAATGTTCATTAACATCAAAGTATGCATGCATGTATTGTATTGTACTTATGTAGAAGTAGAAGTAATATTTAGTAATCTCAATGTTGCATGCGTGGCTGAGATATTTCTGTTTTTACGAACAGGAGCGGATTTTCATATTAATTTCCACTTGTGAGGCAAACAATTATATTGCGTAATAGAATTGAATATAGGGTTTAATATTTGATCCGAATTCTGAAAAAGGGAATTATTAGTCCATAGGGATTCTTTTAGTGAACAGCTTCGTTTGTTCGTAAAATTTCCAGGGAAATTATTTACATTGAATGAAAATAAATTTGCACAAAGAAGTAGTATAAGTACAACGTGCAACCGAATGGTCTAAGCAAAAACTACTAGGTAATCTGATTATTTCAGGACTTAAAAAAAGAACATGATTTTATAAATGTGTGTTCAGCATTTTACAGAGTAAACCTTTTACGGCTTCTCTAGTGTGGATACTTTTGTTGTGTCGATGGAAGAAGCTTAATTTAATAATACAGACGATAGTGCTGAAGAGTTTATATAGTGATGTATTCGACGTTGAAATTATAGTCGAATGCGCTGTTTGATTATTATTTGTATCTGAATCGGCTTGAAATGAGTATGAGAAGTCCTTCAAGCCGTCTAACTTTACTTTTTGCTATTTTATCAGAATTTCTGGCTGTGTTACCTACAACATTACTTTCAACTTGATGAGAGCAAGAGTTTTATCTGGGAATTCCAACGAGTTTCATGCAAGGTGTTTTTACATAGACATCAACTCATAACGATCATCCAGTTTTGCATGGAAATTGCTTATGTCGCAATATTTTTGTAGCTCTAAATCACTGACTTACATTTACATAGGCGTCTACTCGGCTAGATATCGTCCAATCATTAATATAGATTTTTGTTTTGAATTTTATTCAAATACCATTTGAAGATATTTTCAAAAGTAAATAATAAGTTCAACAACTATTCAAGTGACGATAAACAAATGGACTTTTTGCTGCGTAAACCACAATGCATGCTCACCTTGTACGTCTCAGTGCCGTCTTTATACTTAAAGTGCTAATGTATTAAATGGTTTAATACTTAAGGTTATGTAGTTAAAGCTTAGAGCATCCATTTTCAACAATGAACCAACATTACCTGCATATAACTTTTGCGTACAACTATATATTCGGTGCATCTTCATAGATAACACAATAGCACGCAAAGATATAACGAGGTGGGCAGGTATTATAATAATTGTATGCATGTTATCCTGCAGATAACATGTACTAATGCATAGGATGTGTGATGGTAAAGTTCCATTGGATCACGGCGTCTTGATGTAAATAAATTTTTCTAAATAATGCTTTGGATTAGGACGGCGTTTCCAGCTCTGAAAATTGCCATGCAGACATGAATTGGTATGAAATATGACTTAGATCTCCGTTTCAGGGTCTGAGATGCACAGAGGATGAGTCTTACAGATAGACAAGCAAGGTTAAATTGACTACCTAGCAATAGCTAGGATTTTTCTATATAAGATGACTGGAGAGACGGGACAGACTCACATCTCCTTCAGTTGTTTGTTGTGAGTGTTGTCTGGAATTAGTAGTGAGGTTGTTAAAATACGTTAGGGCACCGAAGCGTTTAAAGTTTAAGGTAAGACAGTTGACATTCTTCTCGCACTCTTCCATTTCGCATCATAGCTATTTTAAAACTCAAAAGGTCAGTTGATTCGAACTTGCAACATGAACATCTAAGCGTTTACATTTACAACTTATACAAGACAAGTCATAACTTTTCTGCATACCTGCAACGTGTAATAATACAGACTCGTACAATATTTCTTGACAGTTACCTTTCTTTTATTCTGGCTCTGTGGTGCTCAGCGTTTATTACAAAATCCACATGAGCTATTATACTACTTGAGATGGCTCAGCAAAACAGCCCTAAGAAAGCTGACTCATCAACGCAATGACTCATAGTCTTGGGGTAATTTATCTCTGATCGTTATCCGGTGCACTCAATTGTATTTGTGTATACACATAGTCGAAAGTCTCAAAACTACACACAATATGTGTAAATATTTAGTTTATCACAATCAAACACACCTCCGTATATTTCCTTTCATGCCCTAAAACGTTAAAAAATATGTAGGAAATATCTGACAGTTCTCATGATCAAGTCTTCTGACATTAAACAAAAAAATTCTCACTATTTTTAGACGGCAGTGTAACTGCTAATTATATTGCTAATTATATTGCTAATTATATGCCATTATACATATTCCATTGCCTTACTGCCTATAAGTATAAATAAATTATCAAAAACAGAAGTTGGACAGTCGTTGTCATATTGTTTATGCCTGGCTGCTCAATTTAGTCCTACTCCTACGCAAATATAATCAAGCCTATACTATACGCTACACTATATTTACTATAATGAATACTACTGCCCTGCCCAAAGAATTTATAGGATATAGACACAGGCATCAAATGCTATGATTTCATGAATATTATGACAATCATTTTGTCCGGCTAGGGAGAGAGACATGCAAATTAACAGATTAGCTGTTCCTTGCTGGACTTTAAATAATTGTTGACGAATGTAAATTGATTTGCATTCTCTCAATAGTTTTTAATTTATTGACAGTTTTTACATGAAATGTTTACACAATATGGTTGTTATGCTAAGCTTTAATTCCTAACTTCTCAAGTTTCATTTGCACCATTTATGTTCAATTGACATGATAGAAGGTGGTGATTGTTATCCGTCGTCATATGAATCACTGACTTTTGAGAAAACTCCCAAAAGCTTATACGTAAGCGACAATTGGTAAACAGAAGTGTCTCATGTTCGTACGCATGAAACATTTGCCACTATAGACTTGTCACTCTAATCTGTGTATATTAGCAACTATGTTTTCAAAAATGTATTTAGCTTACACTGTTTTATATATAGCAGTAGGGAGCGTGATATGAAATTGTGGCGAAAAGGAATAAGTGTACCTATATTCACCAATACTTGACCACCAGAAGACAATTCGGTAGATTTATTGGGACATGAGTTTTTCATGCAGAACAATTATTTTAATGTGTCGAAAAGGATGCCCCTCTGTAGTATAAGAACTCTGTACCTGATATAGATGTGAAGTTATAAATGAAGGTATAGATGGAGATGGTATAATAGATATAGGATGATGTATGTAGGTTTGGTGGTGGGTGACTAAGGTTAAGATCAATATCATTACCTTGGATTTTAATGCGTTCTTTTAAGTTTGTGAGTTTAGTTGGAGTAAAAATCGATGAGAGATGGGGAGGAAGAGATCTGGTTGCGGAAGAGGATTGGGACTGTTGGCATTGTACTGGCTGACGAT
>JABASH010004386.1:0-14141 GCA_019776445.1 Tomocerus maximus | reverse complement strand
TGAAGCTGACTCGGCAACATTTCAATCAATTCTGTTACAAACATTTGTACACTACCAAATCTGAGAGTTGTACGATTTACTCCTACTCCAATCATAATCTAAAGCCAATCTCAAGTCAGGATAAGAGACATACGCCCCTATATCCACATTGCATACTGTAACTGTATCAAGCTTATTTTATATACACAAGAAAACTTATAGCATGATAAGTCAATGCACTTCAATTCGTGAACAAAGGTATTTATACTTGAGTACATATTGCATACGAAATGTATCTTATAAAAGAATTGTACATCATGCATCTAAATCTTCTCCGTTTTTCAGCGATGAATACAGCTAGCTTTCTTGGTCTGACATTACAAACCATTTGATATATCACCAAATGTTTTTACAGAGCAAAAAAAGCAGTTTACTAAAACATTTCCGTTGCACACATCTGTTAAATGACGTATGTAAGAGGTTTATGTCTGCATTCCTAAATGCAGTTGAACGTTCGTTGAGTTAAGCTTTACTAAATGCGGCATAGACATTTTAAACTAGCCTAAACTCAAATCGCAATTAATAAAATGGCCAAACAATTGCCTGACCTATTAAACACAAATGAAACAATTTATTGTTACTGCGAGGTAATATCCATTTCGTTGCTAACCTTTAAGATAGGTAATTAAGGCAGAAATGTACTACATTTAAAGGTAGCATGCATATAACTATGTTTATTTGCACGTGTAGGTAAACATACTCCATTAGCAATTTAGTATGGTAGGTAAGGTATTATGGTAATAGCAGTGTGAGTATGGAGTGAAGGCAATCCACACTCTATATGTAACACAATATATATCGAGTTAAGCTATCTATACACAAAATGATGTCGGATAATTCCGTTTTCGTGCTATAACCAACACACACTAAGTTTTAGTTTCTATAGCTTATGTAAGCAATATGGGTTTGAGTTTACCTACAGAGCTATTATGACTCATGGGAAAACCTTTCCCATTCCAACTTAGAATTTTCGAATTTCGCTGCTCGGAGAAAGTACCTAACGTTTACATATATACCGAGAGAGAGTATATAATATGGCAAATATTTCACTCCATTTCATTCCATTCTCATTCAGCGGAATTGCAAATATTTGCAGAGCTTGTTTCTTAATCTTCGAGAGGAACTAAGACGGAAATAATCTCAATGACACAATAATTGGAAAACTCGTCGTATATAAGAAGCCATTATTGCTCTGTGTAAAGAAAATAGAAATACGTAAGACTATGATCCAGTTTTTTCTGTGGTACCTGAAGGAATCCTTAAACCCACTAAAAAAGCAGTCGAGAGTTTTATGTCACACACAGTCATCCCACCACCCACTCTATGTTGGCATAGAACATACCGATTTGTCATAATGTGTAATATATTACTTACGTGTACCACATTTTTGAAAACAGTACAAGCACTGCACAGCGTGATATACTTGGAAGTGATAATATTATATAACTATAATGAAGCTGTACCTATACCTATAGTATGGTATCTATAGGTATAGGAAGAGAGATATGAAAAATGTTAGATAGGTGCATTTCAGCAAGAAAAATGACTTAGATTTGTTCTTCACCACTTTTGCAGTGTTCATTTTTACGGTCCATAGCGAGAGAGATAAAAACAGCTGAAATCTAAGAATATCATCAGCACTTTAGTTAGTTACATAACAGTTTTATCAGCTTTTTATTTTTTCACGGTCGTGGCAGAAAAAACTCTCGTTTCGAATGGTTAATTTTGAGCCAGGGCTACACATTTTACGGCTATTTCATTAATATTTATGTGCCTTATAAATCTCATTCGTAAGCCATCCCACCTGATACATTTCCCAAGTTTTGTATTCATTGCGAGATTGTAACTTTAAGCAAACTAGACCACGATTACATTGGTAATAAACGAGACAATGTTCCGAGCACAATTTGGAAACCATTATAGGTAGGAGGTGTAGGTATACCAGCTTAAGTGCATTTTCTATAATATGTGTAGTTTCATTAGCTATGGTAAAAGATAAGTGCTAAGCAATGTTGGGAATTCTTGGAAGTGTAACATTTGAAATGAATCAATAAAGGTATTTACATAAGAGCTAAAATTCCGCAAAGTTGGAAATATCTCAGTACACTACGACACTTGTATGTATGGGAAACATGCTAAGTGATTAGAGCGGGACACAAAAGAGAAAGCTGACTAACGAACTTAAATCAGTCGCCCCTTTCATATCTGTTCCATAAAACGCTCATGATTTCTTTCATGATCTCTTTGTATTATAACAAATCGGTATAGTATATTTGTACATGCAAGTGCAAATCAGCATTATTTTAACGGGGCTGGATGGTGTGTCGGTAATTTGGTAAGTAACGCTGACGTATACACAATATACAGCCTGTAATATATAATCCCGAAGAATACTAATCAAAATCACGTTTTGGAAATCCTACACATTGTACCATGTGCCACTGTATATCCTATAATATCTGCTAGGGTCATGAGCAGTCTGTTGGAACATAGAAATCCAACCCACCGACAACAAGGGTAATAATATTATAACAATTCGGTTACTTGGTCTACTGCAGAAATTGCACTTTGCAGGCAAAGACGGTTCTAATCCTGGCAGCATCGTGTCAATTTGCAATTTGGACGCGGAGGCAAGTCGTATATTTCCCTATAATATTCCATTCTCAGGCTTTACACTATTCTGCTGAACGTGCATAGATTCATTTCATTATATATTATTTGGAAGTTGGAAGCAGAGAGAGGAAACGAAGTGGAGTGGGAGCCAGTTAGCCATATGGACCCATATGACCCATGTGCTCCATTCAAGATGAGTCCATACAGTCCATAGTTACTTAGTAGTCTTATTGCTAGTAAGTACAATGTAGAAATACATAAATACTACACGCAAGAATATAATATAAAGTCAAAGGAGGATCTTTTATACACTGAGCATTCACTAAATACTATGTTGCTAAATAGCGTGGAGATAGACACTACGGCATAATCACAACACAACAGCACCCATACAACTATAACTCATGCGAAACTATTAAATAACGTAAGTAAATCCAAGTACCTACAGAACTAAAGGGAAAGCAATGCTAAAAGTGAAATGCATCGGCGAGTCTATGCGGAAATTACATGTCGCTGACTTGCTATGCTATCCCCACGAAAACGGACGGAATGGAGTGACGCAGTTCTCCAAGGAACCCCTAACATCTTCATGGTTCACACTGCTCAATGCAATGCTACACTGATGCTTTTTATTGTACAACTACACTTTGCACTTATATACTCGGCCCTAGCCCGTAATTCAGCCATTCAATTATAACCACCATGTATAAATTACCCAAAACGAAAGTAAACAAATGCCGGACTGCCTAATTGGAGGATTCCAGTTGGTTGGGATAGGACAACAAGAAAAAAATATTTCTCCTAAGAGAATCATGGATTCTTGCGACGTAGTTCCCCTTCCCCTTAATTCTCTAATAGAGTCGTTTAATTTTCCACGACAATTTAGGAAAATAAATTCCCTATCTAAGGATGACATTTGCGGAGCGTAAAAAAGGCTGGTGGATATTACTTTATGCTGGAACTCAGTAGTCTGACAAAACTAATGGTACAGCCTCCATTCTACACTACAGCATGTAGTAGTGTTTCTGTTGCATGATCCAGGTCTATGTAGTTGGTTGTAGCTTTCTCCCAAACTTCAAATTCGCCAACTACCATACTAGCCTCATACCTACCATGACTGCTGGCTGCAGCAGATATGTACATAGATCCGAGACGACCGACTGGGTCTACGACCACGTCTACAGACATTAGACATCCACTGTAAACTAAATTTTACCCTCACTCACGCTATACTATACACGTAGGCACTTAGTCCGTTATATACTTATACGGTCTTACACTAAGCTATGGCTACACGGACCCCGCAACGAACGAACTGAACTTCGGGTAGTTTCCAGTCAAGTCAATTTACGTTGTATTTGCAGAGACGGGAATTCCGTATCGATCCGGGGAATATACCATACATGCTACCTACTTTATAGCTACGTACATGCATATACTGCATAATATAATTCGGAGTGAGCCTTAGCCTATAAGGACTACATACTACAAAAACTCCGGTAAATTTATGCTTCCTTGGCTAACCAGAGCCCATCCACATTAAATATAGACCGTGCCATGCCAATGCCATGCATGTTGCACAAAAAGTATAGGCTCTGACTCAAAGAAAGCTGATAATAATACTAACACTGAGGAAGTGGACTGAACTCAACTTCTGTCATGTCGCTCTCTATATTTCCAACCAGGAGACCAACGTCCACAGTCCACGTCCACCTTACCTTTAGTATCTCTCTCCATTATACTCTTTTATTACTTTATATAACCCCTCTCTGAATGTTAACAACAAACATAGAACCCTCATCCATAGGATGAGTCAGCTCTGTTTATTAAATAAACTCTGATGTAAGACCCCAAAAATCTATAGGACAGATCCTTGCATTCGCGGAAGTAGTAGAAAAAGGAAACTAAAAAATTAATTCTACAGTACAGATTCCCTATTTATTGTGTAATGAATGAGATATGAGTTCTTGTGTTCCGCTAACGAGCAGAATTGCCTTTCCATATAATAATGAATGTTTATAAGTATTGGGAAATATATGTTAAGCTAAAGATTTCATAGTGCTTAGTAGTATACAATGTAGACAGACATAACCCTGTCTCCAGTAGCCAGTAAGAGACTTTTGTCTGCAGAGAGATGGAGGAGGAGGAAAGATGCATTTTTAGATATACTAGGAAACTAATAGATCCTTATAACTTGAACCACATTAGTATAAAGTGGAAAGTATGCCTATAGAAACAACACGAAAACTGCAGGGTTTCCCTAATAATACAGTCTGTCAAAATGTGAGAAACTAGTTGTTAGTTAGTTGGTTACTAGCTCACTATCATAGAGTCCAAACTCCTCTAGAATATAATGGGCTCTGCAAAGAAGATGGAGTCTTGTCGATTACCAAGAACACCTGCTCAATATTTCCTTACACGCTCTTTTATTTTTTGCATTTTCTGCTAAAACAAATGGGCTTTCTCCTACAGGTAACATAGAGGCCATTAGGATGAGAGAACATCAAGAATTTATCTTAATGCTTCCCAGTTTCAACTAACTCTTCTCAGCATCACCCGGCGAACGAATGATCCCTGCACATTATATACTGTACAAGTTTCTATTAAATTGTTAAACTTATATACTTCACCTACATAGTAGCGTATAGACAAGATCCTTGTTCCTTTTAATCGCAACATCCAATACCAGAAACAAAATCTTAATAAGTTAGCCCATACGAAATAGGTAAGAAGCAAGAGTATCTATACAATTTAATTACAGTATTGAAGGGTTTGGACCAAAATCGTTAGCACAATGCCTTTACAACAGTTACGTCTTTCTTTGCAGTATCACAGCAATAATCACATAGTAAATAATTTTATTGGAGAAGTTGTCTTGAAAATCTGTGGAAATGATCGAAAGCACTTTCCTATAACGTAATAAGGCAAATCATTATCTGGGAAGTTTTCCTGTAATGAACTGGTTGTAGGTGCGATTCTTCGTAATGACTGAAATATGACATGTTGTGTACACTGTACACTACAGTTGGGAATTGATCCATATCAATTATATCATCCGATCCTAATGATTTTGATAATGAATGCAATTACCCTCTAAATGATCCTCATGATAATATTAATGGCAACAGAAAAAATAGGGTTGACCATGACCTATTGAAGACAATAGCCCAGTTATTGCAAATAAATCTTCATGGTTAATAGACTATATTGGACACATTATATTTACAATTTTGTCTATTTCTGTCTAAAAAAACTGAGAAGAGTTTACAACTGAAAATAAAGTAACTAATTTGTAAACTGTAGAATGATTCACTTAAATACGAATAGTATTACATGGAGAATTACATAGGTACTTAGTTGTTACATAAAGTGGCCCAACTCCATCAGCGGGATTCGACGCGATACCTTTAGATCATGTACTGTATGCAACAGTGCCAATTATCAGATACAAACCCTTTGTCCTACCTATCCTTTTAAAATGCTTAAAATAATTATTAAGTTCTCTGCTCTTCCCGAATTTAGTAATAAAAACTTCAATTTGTAGCTTGGTTCAAAATTAGCATATGCTCAATAAAAATTAAGCACAGAGCACTAATATGTATAAGTGTTACATGTTCACTTTAGGGCAGCAGTAAGTGATGGTGTTAACAGAATACAATCTACATAATTTATCTCTGTGTCCAATCTACGCTGCCTTTTTTAACAGACACATTTTCACACACGAACAAAGCAGCCGCGTATATATAGTCGCTTATCTATGCAAGGAAGAGACACTATCCTTTACACACACCCAGCCATAAAACATAACACACCTTTTAAGTTGAGTTTTTTATTTTATGGTTGCATCGCTCATTCATTGTGGCACGTTTTTCACTTTTCACTCTCTAATTAATGAACTTCTCCATTAAGTAAACTAGCAATCTTGTTTGCTTAAGAATTAGGGTATTTAAATATTTTAACTGTAAATCATGTCTTTTAATCATATACGTTGAGTTAACATTAGCGCATACAAAATTCGCGAGAAAACCTTTTTCCTGTGGCTATCCATGGCTATCGCAAAGGACAGTCTAATACAAATTTGCGTAAAGCAAATAAAACAAATACTTTTTAGTAGCAGAGTCATCATTACCACTTAGCAATAGTGGTATTACGATGTAGAGGAAATTCTTAGTAATTTGGCAGAGTTGTTTTCAATTGACTTAAACAAATAATTGTTTAGCCATCAACATATCCTGTGCTAGGTCAGAAGTTAAAAATAGCAATGAAACAACCAATGTTTTAAAATGTTACTGCAGGGTTAGTGCTATTTTACTTAAGACTGAGAATAAAATGATATATGGGTAGAAATAAGTATTAAAATTATGCTTATGTAAGCAGCAGAATCTTTATCATCCAAAAGAATTTTAACTGCTGTCTACGGTATAACATCATGTATAAGCACCATACTTGCAATATCATCAGTCAGTTTGATGCAGTACAGTACTGCCTCTATGCATTACTGCACTTAGATATTTATGTGTATATTCAATATTCATATTGATTTCATTATGCTTAGTTGCAGTGCAAACAGATATTATGATAAGAACAGGGTATTTAGAGCCAGAGTTTAAGCAATACTCTTGACCACTAAGCCCACTATAGAATTTGGTTTAACCTTTCATTTTGTAGATCAAGAGTAAGAACCAATTTGAAAATATTTACAACTACTATGACAAACTTAGTAACCCCTCCCCTGCAGTATTACGATTATTTCTTGATTGGTGAATCCTCCTGTGCGATGAGTACAGATATTATGCATGTTAATAATGAATATGAAGCAATTACTTTTAGTTCAATTAAATATTGCACATCAGGAACATTTCTAACCAGTCTTTACATACGGTACAAATTAATGTACCTACATGGTTTTCTACGTATTATTATTATTAGTATTTTTAATATTATACCATATATATATTATACGTACAGTCCATATTTTACTATTTTTTACTAGCAAGCTCATAAAATGTGATTTACTTTCTCAAACGACTACAAATAACATACAAATGTTCTTTCTTTGGTGGTACCTACTTAAAATATGAAAGTAAGGTATCTCTGTGATCTTTTTGATGTGTGTACTATTTACGTGAACTAAAGGGGTCTCCATATTCTAAAGTAACAATAATACTTTATTACAAGCTTGCGCATTGTCTCCTGACAATAACTAAATAACTGATTAGTATGATAACGATGCACAATATGGTATGATATCTATCTAAAAATTAAAATGGAGTTCTTTGTACATAGATGTTCATTATATGTACTTATACTTATCTATTTTCGTATATAATGCAGATATCCCAGAAAGTTAGAAAATAGTTAAAAAATAAACTGATTACTTACTGGCTTTCATTCATTAATTCTTCTTGAGATCGCATTTGTACAGGTGCTAGTTTCTCCGTGGTCTCATCATAATTACAGAAACATTTAGTTATTTTCTCGTCAAAAGTATTAACTAAGTCTTCGAGGGAGCCCGAGAAAGTCTCCATGAAATTTGAGTCAGCGTCAACAACTACAACATCATTATTTTCTTCGTCTAAAGCTTTTTTAAGAGACTCAAGTCCCTTGCAGCCACCTTTTCCGTTTTTCAAATCACAAAGTGACTGGAGATCTGAACACAAATCCACAAAATCTTCCGACTCAAATTGTGCCAATGGAGCTTCAAATTTTTTCAATTCTTCCATGATGTCCTAACAGCTCCTGGTCTTTTCCTGTCTATACCTAAGAAGTCACGGCACTATCGTGTCCCCTGTTACAGATATAACACACATTAACAATTAAGCACAATTAAAACTACACAAGCTCAATCAGCTCAATATTGTGTTATGTTCTGTAGCAAATGAGAAAGTAGTATCAAGTTCCAAATAGCAGCTAAAATGAGATTTTTAATTAGAATGAAATGAAAAGAACCTTGTCTGTAGAATACGACTGGAGTCTGTCTCTGACTGTATCTACACTATATACTCCCAAAAAATACTTTTCTCTAACCAATTTCGAGTGTTCGTTCACTTGGTTTACTTGTGTGTGTGTACAGTCAGTGCACCAGGAGCAGTTAATGTATCTGCCTTTATATCTCCCCTTGGCCCTTCCTGCTGTTGCCACTTTCCTCGTCACTTAGTCTCTTTTCGCTATTTTGCCCACGTTTGACTTGCCTGCAGCAGCACCTACAATACAACAGCTCCAGAAACAAACTTCACTTCAGACAGAATTCAAGAACTCTCATTATTCGCCTGCTTCTTTCTATGTTTTCCCTATACCACACACATAAAATACATACCTTGAAGACCCGTACAACTATACTATGTACATACCATACCACTCTGTCATTTTACTATGTACTATGTACATATGAACCACCATGCCTCGGATAGATACACTACAATTTTTTGGAATCGTTTTTACACATTTAAATATTGGATTTTACTAGATATCATAATTATAAAAATTTAGAGATTCTTTGGTCGTCATCCGTCGTTGTCGTCGGAGGACTGCAGTCATGCGCAATCGAGTATGCAATATGATTGTACATAAGACAAAAAATCCCACTCTGGGTTTTTGAAATAAATCTGGTTCGAAATTTTCTGGGTTAGCAATAAAACTGTTTCGAAGCAAACACTAATAAATATTGAATATTTTAACCTCTTCTGCAGTAGAATGTCGCTTGTCTAATCATTAAGTTTCTCTAATCATATTCAATCGTCTTTTTGACGTTTTGACTAAGGGAAAGTATTTTGTTTTCTTTTCAGTGAAAGTTTTACATTATGTTTCTGCGTTTCAAGTGAAAACAGCTTTCTCTTAATGTGTAAAGGTTTGGACATACCGCATAAATTACTGAATCTGCATTTGCGAGCTGCAATGGAATAAATTAAATGTAACTAAAATAGTGATAAATGACAAAGGCGATACCGAAGATGTTTGCATTGTCTTTAATTTTTGACCATGTTTATAAGTATTTCCAAATATTTGCATAAAATCCTCTTAGTATTTTTTTATTTTTGTTCCTTCTAATGAAACTTATTGCTATTGCTAATGATAATGAAATATATAATTTCTGTAGTTTACAACTATCTTTTGTAACATGTTATCTTGGAGGAATAACTTTTGTTTGTTATGTTTAATAATTGTCATCACAAGGAACATTAAGACGATTATTTTTTTTCCAAAAACGGAGATTGGGGAATGTTTGAAGATTATTAGATAGAGTTTATCTTTCCGAGGTCTTCTTAATGAAAATCGGCAGTGGTACTCATCGTCAGACGTCAGTATAGGTAGGCATGAGAATTTTCACATCTTTTTAACCTTTTACTTCCCTCGCCCAACGTCAATGCTTATCCCTATAGCTTTCTCCAGCGCAGCGGAGATTCCATGCGCTCTGACTTTCCCTTACATAACATAAACATTACACCAACATAGAGATGACTTTCTCCTCTACTTTAAACTACGCAGACTTTTCGGCACATACATTTACATACACTGACGTCAGTCATCGAGTGTTTCTTTCTGACTTTTGATGGCTATACTTTACTTTACATACCAACAAATAATACGAAATAGTCTCTGTTCTACGTGTAGTAAATCCTCCCTTTGACTTCTAACGATTATTTTTGTTTCGTTTCGTTTCAACTGTCAACTGCTCACTTCAAAAAATTCGGATTCGTCAAAAATATTGTATTTTTATACAGAAACAGAAAAATTTCGAAGTTGATCACATCTATAAATAAGGTATAAGATGAACTTGATTTCATATTAAATTCATTACATTAATTCAATAAGATTAATCCGCCCGCTTTTCAGTATATTATTTTATTATCTTTTATGACTTTTTGACTATAACAGATTGCAAGAGAAAAGTGGAGAATCAAGTAGTCTCTTTGTTGCCTTGTCCGTAGGCTCTGTCTAACAGCTATAGCTAACAGTCAAGAATTCATGCCTAATTGAGATTTGGTGTACGGAAACAGAAATCCTTAAATAACAATGTCTTGTCATGGTTGTGGAGAGACCTTTGGTTTTTTAAAGAAAGAGGTATTTGTGTAATAGCTACTATAATCTTCGTATTCCATTCCCAAATTCCCAATAGAAATATTATTCACACAATGAGAGATGATGATTCATAGTCATATGAACTCCAAATATATATTACATGTGATGTGACATGCTACATATTATTGCCATTATTCATTTGAATTTATTCATATTATTTGATGTTTAAAGATTATATATTATTTTATATATAGCTCGGTTGTCCGCAGTGTGGGTTTTCATACTGTAAGAAATGTTTGCGTTTCAAAATTACTGATACCAATTCACGAAAGTCGCTTACTGTCTGTCATGGTTGTTTTGCTAAATCCGCCGATTCGTCAAACAGTCCTGAAGAAAGTAAAGCCAAAATTGAAAAATCTGTTGGCATTATGAAAGCGTTTCACAAGTAAGCTTGTCTGTTTGTCACATTAATTATTATTAATGTTCAATATTATTCTTCTCGCGAGCTCATGTAAAAATTCAAACTGTATTTTTAAAGTTTACAGTCATTAGAAAATCCGAACCCACCTCCTATTATTTTATATCGAGAAGATTCTACAGCCAGACTTGGAAGACTCAAGAAAGGCCTTTCTGTAGAAGATCAAAAAATTGTAGAGCGCTTAGAAGGTCTCCGACAGTCAGTAAATTCTCATAGAAGGAAATCGGACAATCCCGAACAAGAAGTTGCTTCACGGCTGGCAAGACTCAGAGGTAATTACACCATAATAGCATTAATAGCATAATACCTTTGTAATTTATATTATATTATTGTTTTATTATTCCCTAAAAGGTTGGTGTAATATGTCGTATAATACCGACTTAATTAAACTAAAGTATTTGCACGAATTGTTAATATATTGTATTATATATAAAATCAATGTAATTTACGTCCACTGGTCAAAATAGGTGAAGATCCTGACAGACAAGCAACTAGTTCAGCAAGTTCTATACTGAATAAATCTCCTGAGACGGAAGGTGACCTTATAGGAAGACTAATGGATGAAGTTAATTTGGACGAGAAACACAAAATAAGTATGGTGACAGATATTGAAGAAAGACTTGCCAGACTACGACAACCTGGCTTCAAGGCACCATCATCCGATTCGGATATGCAAGCGTCTGGTATCCACCAGAAGATGGAATTAGAGAGTCCCTGGTAATCTAGTTTTCAATTTATATTCATGTGTCTAGCGAATTATTTACTAGTAACCTAAAGAAAAGTTAATTGATATTTTACAGTATGGAAAATTTATCCGAAGAAGAACAAATACAAAGAATTATTGAACAAGTAAAACCATTTTCACCTTTTCATTTTCAATACAATTTTGCTATAAGTACACTGTTATATAAATTATATATTATGATGACGATTTGTATTCCTATAGTGTACTAAAGAAGCTAGTCTTGATTCACAACTTAGAACTTCAATTGAAAACGATAATGCAACTTTGGGACAAGAAGAGAAAGAGACGACTCCTATTGCAATTGATATGGAGTCCGATGATGATGATGACGTGGTATGTCATGTGTTATAGCATTTTTATTTTATTAAAAAATACTACTGAAAACTGAAAATAACCTAAAAGATAACGTTTTCTTAGGATGTTGATCTTCTATGTCGGATCTGCGACGAAAAACGTGCTACTGTGATGTGCAAAGAATGTGATGATGATATTTTCTGCAAAGCATGTTTTTTCGAATTTCACAAAGAAATCGGAGAAGTTCACAAATCTAAAAATATAGCTACTTAATATATGGGATTTTTTCGTTGTGCACACACTTGCCCTTAATTTCTTTTCACTGATTTTATTACATAATATGTACTACTTTACAATACACATTGGAATTGATTCATTAACATCAAGATTTGACCAACAAGAACAAGTATAATATTATATATTATAGATATTATGCATTACAATAATATACGTGAAATAGAGTTTCATAATTAAATAAGGTCTAAAGGTGTATACAATAATATTGAATGTAATAAAAAGGCAATAATTCAAGTTGCATTTATAAATATCCAATTTGGCTATTTATAATGATGTAATATACGTAAATAGATCGATACATTCCCAACGAAGAAGACTGTTTGCGGTAGAGTGGGTAGAGTAGTGTTGGTATTTTTAACTGGCGCTTCATGTTAGGCAGGGTCTCACTCACGTCGTTCGTTGTATGGTTATGTGAAATCTGCATGTAGGCATTGTAGCAATTTCGGCAATGACAACAGAAGCGATTCCCAGGTTGGCTAAAGCTCCCCTTATTATTCCACAGGTGTAAGCAAGAAACTGTAATGTAATATTTGTTAATTAGCGGTTATTACTTATATTATTAGACAAACGAAACAAACAAAGAATAGAAAATACACACTTTTGGACCGTGTTCTAGATATTGCTTGGTTGCAGAGATTTTTGACAAAAATTTAAAGCTGTTATCTTGAAGGACATAAGTGCCTTGATGATTTGTCCGAAGATTGTCAATTTGCTTTTTGTAAACTGCGGTCCAAAAATCTTTGCAGATAAATTTTATTGTGTCCAATTCATCTTTGAAACGAGGAGAGTCTCTAAGTAATCTTTAAAATTTAAAACCATTGCCAAATTAATTGAAATAATATTTCATAATAGATACCTGTAAACTCTAGTATGTTTTCAAGGTGTAGTGTGAAACTGTAAGGGGATGATTCTACTCAAATTTAAGTGAAAAAATCATATTTTTCTTCAAAATTCAAGTAGAAATGCAAAGCCACCGTATACAATGTATTTACAATAAGATTAAATTCTCTCAAATCGGTCCATTACTTTACGAAATAAGGGAATGAAAAATAATAACCGTAACCGTTACCCGCCCTAACTTACAAACTGGAGGTTTTTGAAAAACGTATATTTCTGTAACGCATTTTTACTGAGTAGATTCAGTTTCATTCTACACCTTGAAAATACTTTCCTGACTTTACAGTTGTTTGTGTTTTCACTCTAATGCATATTTGCACATTTACCTTTCAATTAATCGGTATCCAGTGCTAAATCCAATAAATTCTAATTTCGAGAGCAGTTCATTCTGTAAAAAGAACAATCTGACATAAAATACATTTAAACTTTTCGCGAAGCCCCGAATACGATGTGTTATGAGTATAAAAAAATTCTCGGACTTAATGTAGTTAATCGGCTATAAGTAATCGTTCTGAACTTTCAGACCTTATTATTTTACAACTGAAAAAGTCAAAACTTGGGGTTTTATTTCCCTGTAGTGTTCAGTTTTTCTACTTCTTAAGGTTGGTGTGACTACGTTCGTTTACCTGGATTTTCCTGCTCTACATCTCGGAGCATAACTCGAGTAAAACCAAACCGAATTTGAAAATGTCAACTGACATTTAAATTTCTGGTCTATATCTCGGACTCAAGGCTCTTAGATTTTGAAAATATGTCCTA
>JABASH010004385.1:0-14141 GCA_019776445.1 Tomocerus maximus | reverse complement strand
AAACATGCCTGATCTGTCTGTCTGTCTGTACGATGTTCGCGATTCCACAATCCCACGCCATACGCCACAAATACAACAACCAACGCCATACGGCATATATTAATTTATGCAATGGTCTGTCGAAGAAATAATAAATAAAAAAAATATAAATAAATAAATAAAAAATAAATAATTTTTTTAAATTTTAACTAATGTTAATTTTTACCACTACTTTTTTACATCCGTTTCAATGGTTTATTTTTATTAGCGAGCAATAGAGATGTTTCACATTAAACCCCATTTGAAAATGGTCTAAAACTTCCCCAAGGTTGGCAATGCAATATTATTATGCTTTTTGCATTGATGACGTCAGACGCCAGAGGAAAGACGTAAAGACGATGAGATGTTAGTCAACTTACAATGCAATCACAACAACTCTGTGAAGCCCAGTAATGTTTACAAATGGGGTACGGCATGAAACTGCTAACATCTAGAACTTTACATTACATTACATTTACATTCATTCCTCCCTCATTCGCATTCATTTTATGGTATCTATACGTATACATTATACATACACACTACATGCACGATCCCTTTTACATGTAGTGTGTATGAGCGTATGAGGGTATGAGTATGGCACTGTATTTTGTATGGAGCTTTGTATTTGTATTGTAAGCAAGTAAAGTAAACTTAGTTTTCTGTCTGTATGTATAATGTATACTGATAGATACAGATACTATTACATTGCATACTGCTTACTACTTGACTCATTCACTCAACTAACATTCTCTGTGCACAAGAGTGCACCTTCTGCACTTTGTACCTATACAACAACACGCACAAAAACAACTTTAGTAGCTAAAGCCAAAGCTATAAGCTAGCTAAGGAAAGGTAACACATAACACAAAGCACAACAACCTACTTTTAATTTATTGTAAACTATTGTAAAGTGCTATAGCTTTATAGCTTATATACACTTAAACTATAGATAGACTAGGATAGCTATACGTACTTACATTATTATTATTATTTATATACACTACCTTAGTATATATATTCACACAGCACACACAACAAAACTGCAATTGGTAATATTATTATATTCTAGCGAAAACTTCCACTTCAATTGCCAACAATTTAACTCAACATCTACTTCGTTGTTCGTTCTAGTTTGTATTTCGTATGTTGTGTGACTGTGTGTAAGTGTACGAGCCTTCCTTTTCTTATCCGAATTTTTTATTTTATTTTTCAGTGTTTACTTTCAACTCCCTGCACATGATCAGTAAGCAGTTGTAAATGCAGTCATTTTAATTCACAGTAACAAAATGTAATGCTGAATCTGAATATCTAAGTCTGAATGTAAATGCAAGGGAGAAAAAGCAAGATAAAAAGTTGAAAATATTATGATTCAACCGTGGTATTGCGTTTAATGCGCTGTGAATGTGAAATTGTTGTTTGTGTTACTTGTGATTGTGAAATATACAAATCAAGCTTAGGGTTACACACTACACTCAGTTAGTGTTAATGTGGTCATATGTGGTAGCTGAGCTGTATATGTATAATTTAAATAAGTTGTAAGTAATAGAGTTGAAATTTTTAAATTAAAGTTTATGACTTTCGGGCGTTAAAGAGATGCGTGCGTATATAACAATTTCAAGTAGTCATTAGGTCGTGAATCAAAGTAGTCTTTGTTTGATCTTCTTTCAAAGCAATTAATGCGTAATATAAACAATTTGTATTTTATAAAATAGATTTTCTGTTTAATTTTTATAGGGAAACATTAGGTGTGCTTTTGTGCTGCTGGTGGAAGTCCTGGATGTGCTGTACTACACTTACATGATTGGTCTTGAATAAAATTATCCTTTATAAAGATTACAAGTTGATTGCCTATTCTGAAGAACACAGCACTTAGCCTTGACTGTGCTTACGGAATACATATCAACGTCGCAATTAAGGTAAGAATTGAAAATTGATACCAAAAAATGATGCAAAATTCATAGTTCAAAAAACAATATTTTTATGAGAGACAAGAGATCATAAAGTTATAAAAAGTTATAAATAGTCACTTAATATTTAGCACGTCTACTCTACTCTTTACTGTTTAGTAGAAGTTTCATTTGTGAGTTAGCATTAGCAAACGTTTCTTTTACCAAATAATAATTTAACTCATTGTCACCAGTGGAACTATGTGCAACTCGCATACACACACAACCACTTCCGTGATTCTATTAGTCTTTATGTACTAGCTCAGTAAGCAGCAACATTTATTACAACATCACACGCTTCAATAGCTTCATTAAAATGTTTTTGATTGAAATTGAAAGACAAAAATGTATTTTAGATCCCGATTTTGTCAAGTCAAAATAATGTGCATAATGTGTTCGACATAATATGTTATGAGTTTAATAATATGCATATGTATAAAAAACACGTTCTTTCTAATTAATACATACACTTTACTTTACTTCACTTATTTATAATATTATCTACATGCCAATTCTACGCGATCTGCCAACACTTTCTTTTCCGAATAACATTCAACATTAAGTAACATTATTAACATTGTTAGTTTAGATTTGGCATTGTTAAATTGAACTGAACTGTTGTTACTTGGCCTCATTGGCTAAGGTTTAGTGATTAAAGTGATATTAATAATATAGCAGGCAATTAACTATAAAAATTGTTACAATTGAACTTTACTACTAATAACAAATTCTGATGTATACTTAACAGATTACATAGTAGGAATACTTAAAAATATATAAAGTTATATAAAACTAGTCGTATATAAAATTTTTATAAAATATAATCAGCTATAAAATATTTTTGATGACCGGTAAAATTGTTTCGTTTTTATTATCTGTAATACTTGGTAATACAGATTTTGTAATATAATACAGATTCTGTATTTTATGTAGTAGTATTAAAAACTGTTTACTTTTGTTCTATATAGGAAATACTATTGAACTTAAGTCACCAAGTAAAGAAAAGGGTAAAAAACACCAAGCCAGCTCTATTGTTTTCATGAGCCTTGCCTGTGTAAAGCCATAATAATTATTTTAATTTGTTCTTCTATCAGTTTCAAAGTTTCGACCTAGTTTTGGTATCTATTTTACTGTTCCGTGTTTCGCTCGCAAATGAATATCGATAGTCGCATAGTCGGTATCCGTACTAGAAAAAATGTTTTATAGAGATATTGACCAAATTAAAATTTTATTGCCTACAAAATAGTTTTGGTTACGAATTCTTGACACCTGACTTGGCTGAACTTCGTTGTGAAAAAGACAACTTTAATTTAGGCGCTTCTATAAATGTTTGTAAAAAGTCTATTTTCCAGCGATTAGTTGGAGGCTATACCGATGTAAATGTAGTGTCAATGTCATTTTATTTTATCAAGTCTGCCATTATATTAATGGCAATGGCTTTATGGTGCATTTGTAAGAATGATAATTTTCCTCTTGAATACATAGCGTATTATGGCAAGATAATTGTCTTGTATTTAGCTCAGGTTTTGTGATAACGTGTAGAATAGAAATAAATATTTAAATATTGTCTTTGCTTTTTAAGCGAGTATTAATGATTGTGTAATATTATGGATCATTAGTTTACATGTTACACTGATTAATTACCTGCTAAATACTGATATTACGGATTTCAAATCGCATTTGTTACTGAAATAAGGGAATAATATTATAGCTAAAAACATTAAGCAAGCTTAAGCAGTTTAACTATCGAATTTGCTTTAATAACTACGTAAATATCATGAAATGTGTTGGGTCTTGGGTCTACTATTAATTTTTCTCAATTTCAGCGACATTGAGGATGGCTGATGTGGTAGATCCGGAAACTTTGCTAGAATGGCTAAGTATTGGTCAAGGCGAAGAGAGAGACATGCAGCTCATCGCCTTGGAACAGCTTTGTATGCTGCTGCTGATGTCAGATAATGTGGATCGCTGTTTTGAATGGTTGGTATCTTTGCCTTTGATTTGATACTACGATAACTGTATGAAACTAAACGATTAAACTTACTATGGTTAAAATACTATTCCTGATATAATACATTTTAATGCATATTTAAAAGATGAAGCTGAATCTTTTCACAGAAACTGTGAACCGGTGTAAAGTATGGGTTCAGGTTGTATTAACTATTGAGATTTGAGATAAATGTTTAATTTCAATATGCTTTATTGTACGGTATATGTATTAATAACTAATAACCGATATTGATAATTTGCTTTAGTTGTCCACCACGAGCATTTCTACCTGCTCTTTGTCGAATATTTCTTGATGAAACAGCCACAGAGTCTGTGCTTGAAGTTACTGCTAGAGCTCTGACGTACTATCTAGATGTTTCAGCAGAATGTACCAGGAGGATTGTGTCTGTCGATGGAGCTGTGAAGGCTATTTGCAATCGATTAGTCGTGGCTGAAATTAGTTCGAGAACTTCCAAGGATTTGGCTGAGCAATGTATAAAGGTAATAGTGACACTACAGGTTTAGACTTACTCTTGACTATATCATGTATGACCGTTGTAGTAGTTTTAGTTATTATATTTGTCGTGACTCCTGCCTGGAGCACGGTATTTTTCTTTAATTTATTGAACTTAACTGGACAGCAAATTGCAATCATTAAAGATTCCATGTTAATGAATTACATACCTATGCAATATTATGCTAAAAACGGAATAATGTTGGTATTGGTATGATAACTTTCAATGTATATTGAGGAGGAAGGGTCATTGTTTATGAAGGCCAGAATATATCTTTATTGTTAGACTAGGTTGTAACTTGTAACCTAGCACAATGTGCTAGAGAAGTGTTGAAATATGTAAATCTCCTGCGACGGTCGTCCGTCCGCCCCGAAATTTACGCTATTCTGTTACTATGTATAATAATAGATTGATTGTAGTAACAATTTTATTTTGATTGATGAAAAATTAACATATAAGAGATTGAGATAGAACATTACTCACGATTGGCCTAGATATGTGTTTATATTGGTTTGTTTCCTTTCTAGGTTCTGGAGCTTGTGTGCACCCGTGAAGCTGGAGCTGTGTTTGAAGCAGGAGGTCTAAATTGTGTGCTGTCATTTATTCGTGATAATGGAAATGTGGTCCATAAAGACACGCTTCATTCTGCCATGTCTGTGGTTTCCAGACTTTGTTCTAAAATGGAACCTCAAGATCCAACGTTGACATCGTGTGTTGAAAGTCTTTCTACTTTGCTTAGACATGAAGACAGTCATGTAATAATAATATCTAATTTTCTTCCAAATAATGCTACTTAACCAAAGTCAAATAATGAATGACGCGACAGTTGAATGAATGAAATTGGACGTTCGTACCTGAATGACTATAATAGTAAATTAATTCCGTGTTTGACATTAAGGTTGCGGATGGAGCCCTCCGCTGTTTTGCATCATTGTCGGATCGTTTCACTAGACGGGGTGTAGATCCGGCCCCATTAGCTGAACATGGTCTTGTTAGAGATCTTCTTGCTAGGATGTCGAGTTCATTGGGAAGCTCTGGGATGAATTCTACTGGAGGGACACCAGCAACAAATGCAATCGGCGCCTCTGGAGTCTCATCAGCTTCCACTACTCCTGCGGAAGGAAAAAATACTGCGAGTGTATCAACTATTATTAGTTTATTGTCAACTCTATGTAGAGGATCTCCTTCTATAACATATGTAAGTAAATTCATATTATTATTATCATTGAAGTAAAATATAACAAATGAATTTATATTTGTGCCCTGTATTGTAAAATAATTAATGAAATATGTTGCTTTAATATAGGATTTACTTAGATCTGAGTTACCTGATGCATTGGAAAAGGCTTTGAAAGGAGACGAGAGGTAAAGCAAAGTATACTAAAAAAATAACAGTTATTTAATACTTATTTAGATAACTCAGAAAGCTGTGTGGTATGATGCAGTTGTGTTACGTTGTGATGTAGGTTGTTATGTTGTGCGACTAGCTCAAGCTGTAGTCGTCTTACCGGTTCTCTTAGGTGTTAGTTAGTTCAGTGTAGTGTACTATACAAGACATCTTGATAATATATGTATTAAGGTTTTGTTTTGTTTTATAGATGCATACTGGATACTATGAGACTCGTTGATTTACTTCTGGTGCTACTTTTTGAAGGGCGAAAAGCACTTCCAAAGTCAGGAAGTGTTGCTAGTGCTCGTTTGGCTAGTCTTCGAAGACAGGATGCAACTGGGGAGAGAACACATCGTCAGCTCATCGATTGCATTCGCAGTAAAGATACTGAGGCTCTAATTGAGGCTATAGAAAGTGGAGGTAATTTGCATTTGCATGTTGCCTGTATATTTCCCAAGAATTAATTTATGAAATTTCTACCCAAGTAGATAACTTTATTTATGCTTACTCATCATTATGGTTCGATTCGAACAGGTGTTGAAGTCAATTTTATGGATGACGTTGGCCAGACTTTACTGAATTGGGCATCAGCGTTTGGTACGCAAGAGATGGTGGAGTACTTGTGTTCTAGAGAGGCTGATGTAAATAAAGGTCAAAGGTCTTCCTCATTACACTATGCTGCCTGTTTTGGAAGACCGGCTATAGCAAAAGTATTGTTAAAACATGGAGCTAATCCGGACCTAAGAGATGAAGACGGAAAAACTCCCCTAGACAAAGCCAGAGAAAGAAATGACGAAGGGCATAGAGAAGTAGCTGCTATACTACAATCGCCAGGTCAGATTGCCTTATTAATTACTGATAAAAAAAGTGTTAAGCAATCACCACTACCATCCTATTCAAAGTGGAATATGTAAAAGCATTGTTTTGCGATTTATAGGAGAGTGGATGATGCCAGCAGATATAGGTAGAGAGCGAAATAAGTCTGAGTCTGAAGAAGTTCCACCAGAAGCTAAAGGTGACCCAGAAATGGCTCCTGTGTATTTACAACGTCTTTTACCAATATTCTGCTCAACGTACCATTCAACAATGGTTCTGGCTGTGCGGTATGTACATATTACACATTTCTTTATTGAATTGCAAGCCCTAATCCGTTTTGGGTAATCAGTATTATAATCAAACAAAGCAATAATAATGTTCTGCTTCTGTATTTCAGACGTGCCAGCTTGAATCTAATTAAAAAGATGATTCATTACATCCCTGGTCAACTTCTCATTGAGATTTGCAGTCCAGAGACTCCTACTTATAGTTTAGGAACCGTATTAGTGGAGGTTATAGCCGCCGTTTTAGACAACGAAGAAGATGACGATGGGCACCTGTTAATCTTGAACATGATCAAAGACTTAATGGTGAAAGCGCAAGATATTTTCGTAGAACATTTTGCTCGATTAGGAGTGTTTGTGAAGGTGTTATCGCTTTGTCCTAACGAAACCGAAGTAAGTAGGAAAGAGGAGACTCCCGAGAGATTAGACACAGAAACAGTTGTAATGGAAGATGCTAAGGAAATAGTCACAGGGAAGCCTTACCATTGGCGGGATTGGTGCATTTGTAGAGGAAGAGATTGTTTGTATGTGTGGAACGAAGCAGCCGCTTTGGAATTGTCAAATGGCAGTAATGGATGGTTTCGGTTCGTTCTTGATGGAAAATTAGCTACGATGTACTCATCTGGAAGCCCCGAGGGGGGATCCGATAGTTCGGAGAGTCGAAGTGAATTCATTGAAAAGCTTCAGAGAGCCAAGACTGGGCTTAGAGCCGGAATTCAGAGTCAGCCAATTCTCAGTAATGTCTGCTCAATCACCATTAAGGTTGGCAATTGGGCTTTAACCTGCAAGAAAGAAGGGGAATTGAGCATCCATAATACTGATGGCCAACAGCAAACAACAATATTAAAAGACGACTTGCCGGGTTTTCTTTTTGAGTCAAATCGTGGGACTAGACATTCATTTACAGCAGAGACCACTCTGGGTCCTGAGTTTGCCACTGGTTGGGTTGGCAAGAAAGGAAAGAGACTGAGATCAAAACACGAGGCCCTCAAACAAAAAATTAAATCCCTGGCGCAAGAAATCTATGAAGGATATTTTCAAGCAGCTCAATCTCAACCTAGAGGTGTTGTTGCCAAGCTAGGGACCATTGTTGCCCAACTTGAGAGAGCTTGTTACAAGCAGGTATGTAGAAATGTAAATGTTTTTTCTGACTATTTCGATTTATATTTTACTTGTGTACTCAATAAGCATACATCTTTTTTGAATGACTGGTTTCAGTCATTGTCTCTGAGAGTGTTATTACATATTATACATATGATGGATGTGAGGGAAGTATGCTTATTGCAAAAGCAAACGTTATTCGATTTTTTGCTAAATGTTTGTAAAATAATTGATAAATGTGAATGTTTGTATTAAGACTGGTCATCGTGACGACTCGGGGTCGTGGCAGCAAGTCCTTAAATCCGCTTTGGAGGAACTCACTCGTTTGTTGCGTGATGATGGTGTGGTATCTGCTTACGAACTGCATAGCTCTGGTCTTGTTCAAGCTTTGATTAGACTCTTCGCATCTGAACACGAACGGGATTACGACTCTCTCTTCGGAAAATCCAGTCGACGACGACACATGGCAATGTTGCAGCAGCGAATTGAAGTTTTCAAAAGTACCTTAAAAGAGCGAACTATCGATGGCGCTCGCTTCAACCCGGCCAATGCCTTAGTGAAGAAACTAGTCTCTGTCTTGGAAACTATCGAAAAGCTTCCGGTTCTATTATACGAGTCTTCAGGGGCTAATTATGGGCTTCAGGTCTTGACAAGAAGACTTCGATTCCGATTGGAAAAGGCTTCAACTGAGAGTTCTTTGATAGATCGATCTGGCAGGACATTGAAAATGGAACCTCTTACGACTGTGGCTCAGTTAGAGAACTATCTGCTGAAAATGGTTGCTAAACAATGGTAAGCTGAGGAGGATATTCAGTACAGTACATATTGTTTCCCTTCCCATGCTCCTATTCCATTAATTATGAATCGTATGGATACAAATAAGTATTTGCTAAAAATTAAAATGGATCACGGAATGTCTTTAGGTACGATTATGAAAGATCGACATACACCTATTTCCGTAAATTAAAAGAAGGGATTCCTGTATCTTTCCGTCAACAACACGATTTCGATGAAAACGGATTGATTTATTGGATTGGTACTAATGCGAAGTAAGTTTAAATATTCAGTTCCTTTAAAACGTTTTAATTAAAGTGTTTTTTGAGCGATGTGACCTTGTTTCTATTTAATTGCCCGGTAATTATAATCTTAGCGACCTTCCTTATCCTCGACAATATTTATATCCATGTCCAAGATTGTACAAAGGAATTGGTTTGTGCTTTGGATTATAGCCTTATAGAAACCTTGAATCATTTATCAATGTCATGTCAAAGATATTCCCTATTTGTTTGCATTTAATATATAATGTCTAATTAATAAACATATGTGATACAAAATACGAAGTATTAAGTATTACTTAAAATTTGAGCTGTATGGCTAAATTGAGGATGTCATTGAGAAACTGTATTAACGGAAAGAATCATTTAATTTTTACAGAACTTGTGTTGACTGGGTGAATCCTGCACAGTATGGTCTGGTGATTGTGACGTCTTCAGAAGGGAGAAATTTGCCATATGGCAGATTGGAAGATATATTAAATCGTGACGCATCAGCACTGAACTGTCATACGAACGATGATAAAAAAGCTTGGTTTGCCATCGATTTAGGCGTTTGGATTTTACCTTCGTGTTACACTTTGAGACATGCCAGAGGCTACGGCCGTTCTGCTCTTCGGAATTGGTTATTTCAAGTATCTAAAGACGGCACCACATGGACTACCTTATACACACACACGGACGACTGTAGTCTAAATGAACCTGGAAGTACTGCATCTTGGCCTGTTGAAAGCCCTTCAGATGAAACTCAAGGATGGAGACATATTCGTCTGCAGCAGAGTGGAAAAAATGCATCAGGACAGACTCATTATCTCAGTCTGTCTGGATTTGAAGTCTACGGAAAAGTCACTGGGGTTTGCGATGATTTGGGTAAATTACAAATACCCGTATAAAAATATGATACAAGCGCTAGTTTAACCGTTGATTGTGCATAGTAGGCTTTTAAACACTCCATGTTAAAATATAGTTGTAAATAATGTTTTTTTTTATTCAGGCAAAGCAATGCGAGAAGCAGAAGCCAATTTGAGGAAACAGAGACGATTGATTCGATCGCAAATGTTAAAGCATATGTCTGTAAATGCAAGAGTGGTTAGAGGGTATGCAAATTGCAAATAATACTGTTAGTGTAAAGTCACTTAATAGTAATCGTTTCATATTACATGTAAAATATGAATTTTAAAATATTTTCCCTAGACTTGATTGGAAATGGCGAGATCAAGATGGAAATCCCCCTGGGGAAGGAACCGTTACTAGTGAATGGCACAATGGTTGGATCGATGTCACATGGGACCAAGGTGGTTCTAATTCATATCGCATGGGAGCTGAAGGAAAATATGACCTGAAATTGGCTCCAGGATATGATCCAGAGACTGCAGTCGCTTCGAGCAATACCAAAGCAACATCAGGTTAATATTTACCATTCACTCAACCATTTTTTCTTGGAAATTTGACAGCGAAATATTTTCTGCCTACTTGACATACTTTAATATTAGTTATTCATTTTTGGAATGTCTAGCTAAATCATCCAAAGCAAAAACTGAGAGTTCAAGTGTACCTGGTAAAGTAAGTGTACTTACAAGTCGAAAATGTAGCTCTACCTCAAGTCTTCCAGAAGCAATGGACGGAAATAACAGTAAGCCTTCAGTAGCATCAACAGAACAGGCCTCTTCTGCCGATAGTCTTTTAGTCAGTAAGGTAATTGGAGAATTGGAGTATTTAAATTAATTTTTGTTGCGTGCTTTGCAGTTTTACCTATATGTTGGAAGGAAAATCAATTTTTATGTATTTTGTGATTAGGTGGCAGAATTGATGGCTGAGTCCGTTTTATCTACAGCTCAATCAGATTTGACAGAATCTGTTATTACGGGATTGAACTCCCAAGATGAAATTCACCCCCCATGTAGTATTTCCGCAGCAGCAGTTGCTGTATCTGACCTGGCAACAATAGTAGAAGCTGTCACTTTAGGAGACACCAGCGAAGATGAAACTTTACCAGCTCCAAACAAATCTATCGAGACAATTCAGTCTTTGACTCCTGCCATGACGGCAGCAACGGCAAATGCTGTAGTCGCAGCTACTGCCGCTGCTGTTATGTCCCCAGCCACTTACAAAGTGAGCGAATGATACTTAATTATTTTACCTTTACCCCTTGTATTTAACCGTGTATGAAACTGAGTAAAATAATTATGTATTTTAGGCAGAAGTTGCTAGTACTAGCGAGGCTTCAGCTTACGATGATGCAGAATTCTTCAATAGCGTTAAAAATGGTAAGAATGCCGTTTTATCAGCTGCAGGACAAAAGGCTGGATCTGGAAACGCTAGCTCTACCGCATCCGGCGCGACTGGAGCACCATCAGTGAAACCTCATGTAAAGCCGTCTAATATGAATGGAATTGAAGTGGGTGATTTGGGAGCTTTGGGTCCTCCTGCGTTGAAAGACGTGATGAAGATGATTGCTATCAGGAGAAATATTCGCCTGGAAGATAATGAGGCATCTGGATCCGGAGATCGCAGTAGTGGGGGCGGAAAGTCTCGTCGGACTCTGGGTAAGAGTGGTTACTCATTTTAGGTGGATAAGTTGTAAATTAACGGAAAGGTTATCAACGTAGAGTTGCTGTAGTGTACTGTGTACTATAGTAGTTCTTATTCTAATACACTTACTACTGTTACTATTACTATGTCGAATTAGACAGTACTTCCATTCATGAACTTTCAATCACGGCTATGGTGTCCGCAATTAATTTCTAAGGTTTATTAAGTGATTACTACTTGTTCTACCTATTTATTCAACAATACCTGTATATTTTTATTTAAGCATGTACTGTACACTGCTACAATACATGTAGCTACTCCCTTTGGGGTGCATGTTGTCTAACTTCATAGGTTGCTATTTGAATTCATTATAAATATCACATGCTGCATGCAAAACTATAACAGTGGTTTCTGTGTTATAGGAATTTTCAGAGTAGATCAAATGCTTAAATTATGTATTAGGGAAATTCAAAATGTCCTTACACACAGATTTACTATGCCGACATTGTCCCCTTCGCACTTCCCATAATTATACCTTTTAATAATTTTTTGTGCGCAAATCATGCCAAATGCTTTTTGTTTCTGTAGGCTTCGGCAATAGGTAAATAATGTAGGTATCTTGTATTGCAGAGGATGTTTGTTTACTAACGAAACAATCATTTATTTATTTGGTTTAAGATAAGTATACTTATATTATAGTAGTTTCTTGGACTTCATATCTTGTATCTTGAACCTGTCGATGTGTACTAAATAGATTGGTTAAACATTTTCGGTGGTATTTAGTATTTTCAAAATAATAATAATAGGTAATTATTAATTGTACTCCGGACAGGATTAACTTGTAGACATGCGTTTAGAGAAAGTTCAGTTTTCACTTTCAGTGCTGTTAAATGTACTAGTTAAATACCCTGTAAAACAAAATTGGCTGACTTTCTCATTTCCTCAATATTGTACAAGTACTTTCACCAAGATTTCACCGTCAAGCTTACATGTGATTTCTTTTTGGTAGAAATGGATTATTTGATACGAAGTTGACGCCAGACGCTATGGCATAAGGAAAAAGCCACAAAATGTTATCAAAAGTTAGAAATTCAGTTCACGGTTTGAAATATCGCTCATTTACGAGGTTTTGCACATCTTCAGTAGCCATCTAATTATGATGTAGAGAGTAGAGACTGAAAAATACACGTATTTTTTAAATACCTAAGGAATACGTTTATGCTTTTGCTTAGGTGACAAAACGTTAAAACTTGTGCTTGCTCTTCGAAGACTCTTTTATTTATGCTTTCATTCGGAGGCATTCATTTTGCTTCCTCGTACAGACTTTTTGAAGCGCTTTCCCTTATTTTTTCACAATAAATACACCAATTCTTTCTAATGTATAGCAACAGTATGCTATCTACAACGCACGAGACATTTTAAGTAGTACATTTTTATTTTGACTGACAAAGACTTGGAACTGCGTATTACATTACAGTAGTATTACCATGTAGTACTGAACTAGAACTATTCATATTCCTCGAAGTTGGCAGGAATGTCTATTCAAATTCAAAATACAAAAACCTCTAAAAGTGGACGACAGACGATTTGTAATGCATTGTTACCTAACCTAACCTTGTATCTTCGAGCTTGATTTATGATCCACGTTATTTAACTATACGGATAATCAATTTCTAACAATTTCAAACGCGAATTTTATCAATTTTAATTCATTGGTAAAACTTTTAGTGTCTACCGACCCTTAAAAATAACATAAATAACTGGTCTTTTGTTTAGGAAAAATTTTAATTTTGTTTTTACCCTTGACACTTGTCAACATGCCCAGTTCTTCGGCTGGACTGCCTCTACCTCCTTATCAATAGTCAATTCGGTAATCAAAGTAGGAGAGGAGTACAAAAATAGTAAATCTGAGGTATTTAGTTATCTTATTTGCTAAATATCCTCCTGACTCCTGAATTTTTGAATCAGGAATTGAGGAGGAAATGTGTCATGTATTTCATCCACCACGAATATTTATTTAGAAGGCTCAATTCCTTTACCTACAATTGTGATTATGACTAAAGTCTAGGCAATGGACAATAATTGATTAGAACTATTTAGTTCATACCACCTTGCTGCCTAAGATTTTTCACAACAACCGAAAAGGTGTATTTTCTGTAGGATTTTGGCAATTTGAATGAGCTGATGTGATGGAAATGCAATGTTGCAAGCGAAGTTGTAGTTAGTTTTTTTCAAAATAAATAGTCCGTGATGTAATGTGATGATGTAACTAACATCGAGACCCTGGGGAAGACCTCTTTGGGAAGCATGTTTACTATTTATTAACAACTCTATTACTTTAATTGTTAACAATTCTCTCTGTAGCGCAGTCATAAATGGTAGATATGCATGAAAAATTACACATTTACGTCACTCTTTCGTACATACAGATACATGCAGTTAAATAAAACTATAGTGTTTTTGTTATGTTGAAGTACTTGTTGCTTATCAGTTTT
>JABASH010004384.1:0-14144 GCA_019776445.1 Tomocerus maximus | reverse complement strand
AAATCCAATCCAAGTGGTACAGTGGCACGAATGTTTTAGAATTTTCTGGAAATGAACTTTCAAAATACAAGACCAGGAATTATTAATTATTATGCCGAACGTGATTACTGTTTCAGCATCAGCATGAATAATGTTATGAAGTTATGAAAATTAGTTTTCAGAAGGAATGTGTCAGGTAGCAGAAATGTTGAATGTACAAATGGGAATATGAATTTTGCGAGATAGATGAAGTTAAGATTGTGAGAAATTAACATAGACTCATATCATCATTATAATAATATAGTAAGTAGGTATAGGATGGTATAGGCTATAGGGCAATTGGATACACTAAATGAGACGATAAAAACGCCTAAACAAAGAAATAGAGCTAGTAGTTTAGTAAAGAATCTATATAGTTGTAATAATATGTGACAGAATTCGAGAAAATTGTGGAGACATTGGAGAGGTCGGTAGGATAATCCAGAAACTTCCCAGTCGGAATAGACTGCTGTAAGAGTAGTAATGTAACTGTACTAGTATGTAAAGTAACAGAGTGTAGTGGAATGGAAGCGAAATGAGCAGAAACTACTAGAAAAAAAGACCGTTGAATCGGTGCGTATATAAAGCGACAGAATCAGCTTCAGTGCATTACATACTCCTGAGCTCCGAAGAAATTACTGAACTAACTTGTCATCTTCTTTGCTGCATTTAACAAAGAAATATCAAGCATTTCGGTACGATATTCCTGGAACTCTCGAAAACACTAACCTAGAAGAAATTTTGAACGAAAATTTCCATTTTCCAACAACAGCTCATCTCATTTTGATTGAAGAACAAAATTCAAAACTGTTTACTAAGGTAAGTAATGAACAAACATTCCCAAACAGAAAATATCATGTAAGGATGTTTTAATCATTTAACAAGAAAATTATTTTGAACCATAAGTAAATGAGTATTCTTTTTACCATTTTTCGCAGCTATGTAATTGATTTTGTTACTTTCTAATTGCAGATGTCTCTGTCATTGAGAAGCGATCCATTCCTTCGCTATTATTGCAATTCTTTCGATAATCCACTTCGTCTCTTCGATCAACATTTTGGAAACTCTTTGCTGGATGAAGATATCCTCATTCCACACTCTATGTCTCTCCGCAACCCACTATTCTCTACTGCGGCATTACATCCTCGTCGATTTCATTCTCGCCAAGAAAGTGGCATTTCCGAGTTGAATTGCGACAAAGATAAATTCCAGGTATATACGTAGCCCACATTTAATGGCACTGCTGCAGTTGATCAAATATGTTAATATTTATTTTGAATAGGACAAAAGACCGTTCTTGGTGCTGGGTAATGTAAACCGAATTTCTGAATATTTTACAGATGAAACTGGATGTGCAGCAATTCACACCAGAGGAGCTGAACGTGAAGATTGTGGACAACGCGATCGTTGTTGAGGGAAAGCATGAAGAGCGTGCCGATGACCATGGATACATCTCTCGTCAATTCGTCCGCCGTTACGTGTTGCCAGAAGAAGTGAAGGCGGAAAATGTCGTTTGCAATATCAGCTCTGATGGAGTTCTCGAAATTTCGGCTCCACGCCACGTTGCTCAGCTGCCAGCTAACGAGCGACAAGTTCCCATCAATAAAACTAATCAGCCTGCCATTACCAACAAAGGCAAGGGCGAAGCTGGACAGGGAAATGGGCAAGCGATGCAATAATCTTGAAAATGGATGTCTCTTCATTTTTGTGGTACTCTTCGACTATAGATAGCTGATGAAATGATAAGTCTGATTTGTTATACTTACTGCATACCACACTCAATTGAATTAATTAGATTTAGAACTTATACAAGTTTTTAGGAGTTTCCTTTACATTCGTATAGTTATAGTTTGGTTCCTTAACTACATTCTAATTAAGTATAGAGTTAAGTTAGGATTAGGGATGCTTGCCTGTGTCCAATTATAAATGAAATTAAAATATTTGTGTTTCTTGATTCCTATGATTGCTATGTAGTATTCAGTAGTTCTTTCAGTGTTTATCAAATCCAATTAAATGTTGTTCAGTGTTACTCAGTTTAGTTCCAGGGATCAGAGTAGTAAGTTGTTTATGCAATGATTCATTGGAAAGTACCCTTATTTATCTACACTCATAAGAAATTACTATATTATTGTCTATAGTACACGTACTGAAACACACATTTCTGTTAAGATGTACCACATTTGCATTGAATAAATAAATTAGAGTACCAGTACCAGTATGTTTTAATGTATATTTTGGTATTTAATTCATATTCCATTTTAATTATTACCAACCCACTTATCTAAGTCCCTCAATCTCTATATGCATCATATGTAGCAAGCGAGCTATGCAAGTTATCTGTACAATGTGTATGCTACCCTATTCTTATTGATATACGCAACCAATGTAGTTAATATCCTATCATACAGAGATGCCTTTTGGTGAAAGCTCACTAATTATTTCTGTCTTGCTATAATTGACTATACAGATATTTTTACATGTCATTGCTCAGTTTGTAGGTGCAACCTATGCCAGCATGCTTAAATTATTTGCATTATCTCTCATTATAAAATGACAGTGTGCAGTTTCATAGCTTCATATAATTTAACGAACATTTGTTAACTGATAATTCCCTTAAGTCAGTTTGTGCCTGTTGATAATTTTGTTGAGTTAATAACAATTGAACACATTAAATCATTGCAATCATAGAAGAATGAGCAATATCTTTCTGTCTTTGAAGATTTTCATAGCATTTTCCTGCATTAATCTTATTGTGAGTTAGGTACAGTGCTAAAGTCTTTGTATGCAACTGCCTACAAAAAGGTATAGTTAGGGTTGACCCAAATAAGTTCTGGAAATACCAAGATTTTAGAATAGGAGAAAAGAAAATTTTGAACTTTACGCACTGAAATCATTTGTTGATTACGACCTCATTGTCAGCATTGTCATATCAGTGAATACCTCATAAACTTGTTCAACAAGTTTTTTGATGTCCTATGTACAATGTACACCACAACTTGAACACACATACACACACATCTCATGTACACTTTAATGTTAATAAACTTTACAATTATAAGTATATCTCTGTATGATAGGATTATTAACTACATTGGTTGCGTATATCAATAAGAATAGGGTGCATACACATTGTACAGATAACTTGCATAGCTCGCTTGCTACATATGATGCATATAGAGATTGAGGGACTTAGATAAGTGGATTGGTGCGCAGTAGAAGTTTAAATGATGGTTATATCACATAGTCGCATAGATGTACATGAAATCTTGAAGTCTCGTCCAGAGTTGGCTGCAATAGTGTTTTGCGTGGTATAGTAGGTGTTTGTTGTGTGCAATATATTAAAGGAAAGCCTGCAGCTGTGTAAAAGAGCCTGGAGCAACAGCATGAAGGTACACCTACACCAGAGGAATTCCCTTATCATAGAGCTTATTTTTAGTTTCATTCATTGCTTGCACCTCATAGCCATCACATCACATGCAATCACGAACATAGAGTACACACATGAGTACACTACACACACAGAAGTACAGAAGAGCAAACGCTGCACAGAAGAACACATCTTCTTAGTCTACGCGCATAGTTACCAAGAAAGTGACTCACCGAATTCCTTTTCCAAGACTTCACTTAACTTCAGCGAAATCTACTCTTTCAGTTGAGATTATCATTCCGAAATACCCGGTATCCGGCAATGACATTGACTCTTGTTCCACGCATTACACATTGCAAGCATCGCTCTTCATTCTTAAAACGTAAACATTAACACATTATTGTTGAAACCCCTATTGTACACATAAAAACAAAAGCTACATTTATATTACCGAACTCATCATTTCATATACCCTTAAAGAATACAAGTGATTTGTTATTTGAAGTTTATTTACCGTTTAATTCTCGTTGCATGCATGTCTAGAAATACTTTTAGTTCTTGAGAATATTCTATTATATTTAACTATGTTTACTTCACAAACACATTATTTGTAAAGTTATATTTTAGGCATTTGTGGTTCGTTAATTTACTTCAGCAAGTAATTGTGGATGCAATTCATGTAGATTTCCGACAATATCTAAGTAACTTAAGTGCCTTGAGAGTATGTAAATGAGTTTATAACGCTTATCTTCGTTCTTTAATTAGATCATTAAACAATGGAGAAGAATAAGTGAAGACTTTCCTAGCAGATCACCAAATTCTTCCCCGATATTACTAGATGTGCCAAGGAAAGAAATTTTGTGACTGTGGAAAAATATTTTGACGCAATTGAAATTTCCATCATGAACGGACCTGGACTGTACGAGTTCCTCATCGAGGCAGAGCTTCAGCAATATTACAATTCGATCAAAAATGATCTGAAGGTTACAACTTTTCTATTTCATTTCCAGCAATTAGTGAGCGAAAAGGATTTCATTTTAATCTAACGATTGATTCAAGTTTTTCGATTAACTGAAGTAGTCAGTGGATTAAGTTAGCGTAATTTATGATTACAATTTTAAATTATTCTTTTCACAGGTACAAAATGTTGCTCAGTTGAAATATGTCTCCGAAGATGATATGCATCAAATTGGAATGTCTCGACCTGAAATGAGAAGGCTGAAGAAATATTTTCACAAGCATTGCCCGCAGACATATCTGGCAAAAATGAAAAAGGTTATTAAAAATTCTTTAAATGGCAGAATGAATTTTGATTACAATTTGTGTTACAACTTGTGAATCTTCAATGTTTCAGAAATTACTATCAAGGGGGGAGAATCCAATTAGTGTAACATCACTAACAAGCAACAGTCAAAGTCTATCAGGGCGGTCAGTTAGAAGTGCTGCACCGGGTCGACACATAATCCAAGCAGAATCCATTGTTATCCATAAAACATTGGGGTCTGGAGAATTTGGAACAGTCCAGCAAGGAGTTTGGACTTCAGATGATGGCCAAAGGGTATGTGATGTATAATATAATGTAGACTACTGTACAGGAATTAATCAATGGGGATTCATGCGTTTCTTGTGGCCTTTTTGAAATCTTTGAAATTACAATTTTAAATGTTCTTATAGATTCAAGTCGCAATTAAATGTCTAAGTCAAGAAAGAATGGAAAACAATCCTGTTGAATTTTTAAAAGAAGCAGCCATAATGCACACAGTTGATCATGAACATGTCGTCCGATTGTACGGCGTAGTTTTGGACACCGCTGCCCTTATGCTGGTATTTGTTCATGAAAATACCCAAGAAAATCGTAAAATTATGTACTAAAGGTCAATTTTCTTAATTTAATCAGGTTACAGAGCTGGCTCCCTTAAGATCTTTGTTAGAATGTCTTAAGGAACCGTCTATGCGACCGAATTTAAGTGTACCGACCCTGTGTGACTTTGCAGTCCAAATCTGTGACGGAATGCAATACTTAGAATCGAAAAGACTTATTCACCGGTAACTCATACACAATTCCTGGACAAACAATTAAAGTTGCAGTCAATTATAGCATTCTTTTTATTCTGCACCAACAGAGATTTGGCTGCGAGAAACATACTCGTTTTCTCCCGAAGTAAAGTGAAGATATCTGATTTCGGTCTTTCTCGAGCCTTAGGAGTAGGCAAGGATTACTACCAAACAAACTTTAATGTCAACTTAAAACTGCCTATAGCTTGGTAATTTTTACTATTTCTAAGTCCGCCCTTGAGTAAACATGTTTTTCTAGCTGAAAACTTCCCTTAGAAATATCATATGAATTCGCACTTTGCTGTAGACAGCAATGCAGATTTGCTTAGCCTGCAAAGTAAGAACATTAAAATATAATTACCTCTTATTTTTAATGAATGATTGAGTCAGCAGTCGTAAACGAGAGTGTTAAAACGGTTAAAGTTGTAATAAATGGGGAGTTATAAAATGATTTTTGTTTTTGCAAGGTGTGCACCGGAGTGTATCAACTTCCTGCGGTTTACAAGTGCAAGCGATGTCTGGGCCTACGGGGTCACCCTATGGGAAATGTTTAGCTACGGATTTCAACCTTGGGCTGCATTGACAGGACAGCAAATTCTAGAAGCTATTGACGAGCCAAATTACCAAAGACTAGAGAAACCCGAGTGTTGTCCACACGAGATTTACTACCCAGTCATGCTGAAATGTTGGCAACATGAGCCACAAAACCGACCGACGTTTGTTCAGTTGTCTAACCTTTTACCGGAGGTGAGCACGTTTCAAAAATTTATGACAAAAATAGTTTTACTTCCTTGCACTCACCACGAACTGCACCTACTCAGTTTCTTGTTGAGTTTAAGTATTTAAGCAGCTGGGAAAATTCTCAGGATTAAAATAACTCGTATCGTATCACATCACTCATTTTATTCAGACAGACGACGACTTCTCAGTTTGGTATTTTTAAATCCGTCGTTATCGTGTTGATCTATTAGTAACATTGCACTATGAAATTATATGCTTATAGGGTGCATAGACGCTCTTGAGTTGAAAGTCGAGATGCTAATCATAATACGAAAGATAAATACTACATAATGTAACGTAATTCAATATTATGTACACATACATCATCTTTAGTTTACACTTAAGTTTTCCTTCGAGTAAGAGTACAGTAAGCGCTAATTAATAATGCAGCGAAATAAGCAATAAATACTCTCTACTCTAAACGATATCTGTGTTCACTTTTATGATTTCTAAGTCTCATTTTGTTATATTGCTATATACGATCTGATACTAAAGACTTTTTTAATAGTTTGCTTTTCCTCACTCAATTTAATTAACGATGTTAAGAGCCAGTCAGGCCAGACCTACCTAAAGCAAAGGTTGTGAATAATTATGCAGATGCAAATAAGTATAAAAATAACAATAAGATTTCATCGATGCCATTTCAGATATCATTGCCATTATTATCTTCCTTGGCTATGCGTGTACCTATAGAAGTGCAGCAGATTCCAATGAAATAATATTGTTAGGTATTTTGTTTACTTTCTGGTACACTGCATTGCAAATGTGAATATACTCCTGTACATACTGAGATGATACGCTAGCAATACTAAAAATACAACGCATGGAAATAATTGTATAATTTTGTGTGTAGTGTAAGCCAGAGCAAGTTCAAGCGATTCGTGAGAGTGAAACGAGGGCAAGGAGAGATTTTCTTCTGTACGATGTCGGCGATATCATCACTGTTCTTGACAAAAAGTAATTGTGTAATTAATTTCCTCATGCTAAATGAATTTCTTGGCTTATGCACCTACGTTTCTCTTTACGCTATCCACTGATACTAACATTGGTAATGGCAATAGTATTATTCTTTATTTAACCTGTGAGCTTATTTAATTTGACTCGGTTTAAATATAATTGGAGAAGAGTACATAACAACATGCATTAAACACTCTAGACATAATGCAGGGTAAGGGGACATTCAGCATGCATAACTCTACAATCATTATGACTTGAATATGTAATAAGAGTTGCTATATTTATTGACGACTACTTGTTATAGTTATGAATTCTCTGTCATCAGCAGTTATTAAAGTAGGGATCTCATAGCATATCAAATCATCCTATCAGTCAAGCTAACAGAAATAGCAGATGCATTACTTATTATTTCTACTTGTGTTCTTGGCTTATCAAAATAGGAATGCTCACCCCTCTTATCTTCCCTTCTCTAATGCTTGGTTATTATTCTACCCTGTCTGAACTGAACTGCAGTCATAAAATGAAAGCAACAGTCAATATGTCAGCATTTGTGGCTTTTGCTCACAATGCTTCAAATAAATAAGGAAGGGCTGAGTGCAAATTTAAGTTTAGGACTTGTAGTTCATAGTTTATGTAACATTTATTATGCAAGAAGTAAGAATACAGTAGACATAGTCTAAAGCAGCTGCTCTATAATAATGAGTACTCCAGGTTAATTTAAAACGTCACCCCTTTATCCCTTGTCTTGAGCCATACAGGCAATAGGAAACTTGCTTCACAGATACTTAAAATAAAAAACTACCATGCTAGACTGTATGCAAAACGAATTTTGTCATATTGGGAATAGAAATGTTAATGTTTACTCAAAGGAGTCATTCCCCGTTATCGTTTCCTTGTAAAGAAGAATGTTTTAGCTACTTCGTCGATATATTAATGTCTTCCTTCTTTCCAATAATTGTTTCTTCCACAAATGCGGCGTGGGTGGACTGAAATACATTTAAGTGATGAATATTACACCTTAGAATGGCACTGTGTACTATTATGGGTTTGTTAAAATAGCATCCTGTAATATATTTAAAGCCCATCTATACAGAAACTTGTGCGAATATAGATACGGCTGACAGGGAAGGTGCTGTACATATAGTAAATGAACTCATTGTTAGTTTTCAGGATGACATATGATTTCTTCATCGATGTAATGTTTTCCGTTGTGTCGAAAAATTCAATTTTAGCTGGGGGGAAGCTCATTGTCAGAATATTGTTTGACAATTAATATTACAGCGTACATAATAGACGAATGTGCATTATAATATGCAAATGTCCTGCAAGAGTCATTTATATTATGATTAAAACTATTATGTGAGTACACAATGCAGTCTGAGTCCCATGGGTATGAGTTCATTGTAATAATCCCAAGTAATACTCGACTGCTGACAGGATACCGGATGCCGGATCTGCTATAATACTCTCTTACCCATTTTTTTGTAATTGTGTATAAAAGCGGAAATGGCAGCGATCGTACAAGATAAGATAAGGGATCTACAAGAACAAATGCGAGGCATATAAGCATTGGCATGAATGTTGTAACATCAGCTATACTTAATTAGCGTAGCTTTAAGGAAGGAGACAAAGTGTCTAAAAATATAATGCGGCAATGTTGGTAAAGATGTGCATTTGTATTATTATAATGCTTGATATTACATAGAAACAACAGAAAAATTCCATCACAATTGTCTATAGAGTGTGTCTAACTATGCATGAACATTCTTCATTGATTGCATTCGCATTTGTGTATAATTCAACACAAAATAATGCAGTCTTAAGGTACCTGTTAGTGTAAAGCAGTAAGTAGGCACTATTTGTTTGTATGCCCGACTAATCGTATATTTTGTGTGGAGAGGGATTATAAGATTTCATTCAACTGAAGCTATTTCCTTAACACAACAAGTACAGGCTCATGAGTGCATAATATTATGATTATGTGTAGGTATGTAGTAGTAGGTACACATTTCCTGTTTTTAATGGAAACAAAACAAAGCAATGTAATTTGGTAAGAAAAGTTATGGTGAATTAAGATAGACTGATCCTCAGATATTGTAACTACATCTTGTCTTTCATTTCTAAATCATTCAACCGAAACATCAAGCAGATACAGCAAGGAGTTCTTTTAAAATTAGATATCATACACATACCACTTTTGTCTATCATCAATGAATCATTTTCATTTTATGTACCATCAAACGTCAACGCACATAGCATACATTATAATTACAATACAGGGATTATAATCATGAGTATAGTAATCTACTGCAATATGGTCATGGGGCATTTACACTATTTTTATAAAAACGATTATGAGCAGATAATAATATACAGTTGCAGATTTAACACTACAAAAAGTTAACTACAAAACCACACTTAAGTATGAATGTGGGCGTTTGGCAAATTGATTTTGGCGAGATTTTTAGGATTACTACCACGAAAACATTTTTAGTCATAAAACACCCTAATTACCGTCTTAGAATTTTATAAAGACAACAACATTAAAAGTTAATCATCTATTATTACCAGTCATAAATCTTCATATGAAATGCCAAGTTAGTACTAAGAAGGCCGAGTTTAGAGTTTACACGTAAAACATTTGGACACAGTTTAACAAATAATACCCTTAATTGTCAGCAGTAAGCAAGCCACACTTGAAAAGCTCTTACTCGCGTTCATAATATTGGATGTAATTTTTGCTTTGACATGGTCTGCGTGACTAGCAATTTTAAGAAATACTTTGTTCAGCTGTGTTTGGTCATGTCACCCTACCACACTCTAATTCCATTCCATTGAGAGGATGGGAGGCTAGAAAAGCAAAACTGATCGCCAGTTGACATCTGAAAAAAATTTGAAATGGAGCCAATACTTGGTTTGATATGCTAGTAGGATTTTTTGTTGGTTATGTGTGTGAAGTACTATGTAAATATGCAAATGGCTGAATTTGTCTGCGTTGCTTGAATGTGTGCGATAATAATTAAATTATATAGTGCGTGCTGTACTGCATGATGGTGGGATGTACGAGGAAATGAAGTTATGCAAATGTGTTAATTTCTACTGGTAACTAATCCCTTGGTCTGAATGTTCGCGTAAGAAAACCTCTGTCAGAAGAAGTACAGATGCAAAATAGAGAACCGCAAAAAATGTGGCAGAAATAAAACAGACCTTTTAGGGTGAGAAGAAAAAAACTTGGCTTCAAGAATGTAGACTCAGACTCAAGAGAACTTCAATTTCATTAAGAATGCCAACAAATCCGGCGATATTAGTATTCCAAAACATGAACTTATACTACGACAAAAGATTTGTGGTTTTTCTATTGCAACAGAAAGAATCTTCAATGTAGGCATATTTCCTTGATGGGTTTTCATTGGGGGGTGTGAACTACAGAATCTTATGCTCTACTTAGTTAATCAAAACTCGTCCATTTAGGAAAGCATATAATTGTATGCTAACATCAATCATCTTTAACTCCTTGACTGAATAATTGTAAGATTTTAGTTGCTACTTTAAATGACCTGCATGGTTATAGAAGTTTTGCTTTGATAATGCTTGAATGTTAAATGGAGGAATGGGATATCATGGGTGTATGTAATTCGGCAATTCAGTTTTCTTCAAGAAAATCATGCATATCTTCGCCTTGATGGTGCTTATGCAAAATAACTAAAATGTAATGCTAACAAATAAATATTCTGGGTTCTTGATACGCACTGATGCAATTGAACCTGAACTAATGCACTTGAGGATATTTGAAATGTTAAGTCGATATTGTAGAAATGTTATTTTTCTTTGCCACAGACCAGCACAAGGTTCTGAAGAAGGAATTGGGGTGCTATGGAAGGGCGTGCTGAAATGTGGGAAGAGTGGATTATTCAATCCCGCGAATACGATAACATATCTTGGGTCAAGTCTCCCCTCTGTCAAACAAAGTCAAAGTCCTTTTCATCGAAACGGTATGTAATAATGATTAGTTAGTAAATGGTTTATTTTATGATGTCTAGTTGTGCACTAGCAGATAAATTACCTATAAGACTGCTTAAACGATGATACTGAAAAGCGTATCTTCTAAATACTTATGTATAGTGAGGTAACACATTCAGTCAGTGCAACTGCTTAAGTAGGGAGAAATAACAATATTTAGGATTCTTCACCAGGTGGTCTTTATTTGTTTACAGACTCAAGAAACTCTTCTTTGAGGAAGGGGAGACTGAGTGTGGACATGATCAGCGGACCTCAGGGAGATTTAAAGCATACGGGTCACGTCGGTCCAGATGGTCAATTTTTTGGAGACATAACCTTCTTGGGCTCAAAGGTAAAAATACTACTTTAGAGAGTAAAAAACATTATGCGTGCACGCGTGTAAATAAACTGTGACGTAAGTGCTTTGGCACGATGGAAAGGAGATATAGTAGTTAGCATGTGTCTTCTCTTCATCTTTGAACTGCTATTTTTAGTGTTGGGTGCCAAGACAAGTAGTCTCTCCGTATAAGCCGGAATCTGTGGGCTCAGATATGTCCGGAGCGTCTACACCAGTTGCCAGATTCCAATCTCAGTCAAGCTCTTCTTCCAGCAAGTGCCTTCAGGATCCCCATGAAATACCATCAAGTGACACTGCACCTTTGTTATCCACCGCTGCTCAGATGAACACTGACGGTAGCTCCAGTGGAATGAGACGAAGAATGCACTTAAATGCTCCGGTTAACTTGGGCTATGGTGGCACTGCGCTCGATCCAGATCATGAGTACCATGAAATTTCTGACGAGGAAAATGAAATGATGGCTAGAGGCGGAAGTGAAATGGCGATTGGACTCTCCAATCCTGCACTCAGCTCTAAGTCACAGTCCCCACTCGAAAGTCCGCGATTTGAGGTAATCCTTCGATTTGTGGCTTTGAAAAGGGAAAAGTAGGGAATAGTCCTAAGATTTTGCTTTGCATTATAGAAATCCTTCGATTTGGACATGGGACCAAGTTTAATAGATGAAGTTTTCGGAGCTTTGCAACAGGACCAACCTGACGAGGCTCACAACGTCAAAAATGAACTCAGGGAAATGGCTAGGTCCAAAAAGAAATTCTCAGCCTCGGTTGTAAGAATGAACATCGGCATATCATTATATTGTATTAGTATCCTGACTGAAAGATAGGCGAAGTGATTAATAAATTGTTGGTTTTTGGGCAGGTTAAACCAATATCATCGTCAGACAGAAGAACCCTTGATCAAGCTATTGCGATTGCTAACGAATTGGCTAGCCGTTCTATGCTTGACTTGGATCGACCTGGGAAACATTCGAACACAAACAATTCTCTTGATGATATTTCCTCCCCGAGAACTCCAAATTCTCCTACTCATCGGAGAAAGTTTTCCTTCATTTTAGGTTCTGGGAAGAGTAGCGAGAGGGAACGAAGGAATTATTCTCAGGAAGCAGCGTCTATTCCGGATATTCAAGTAAGTTTTGATTTCATTATTACACTTGTATCGTGTGTTTTGTAATTGTTGCCTTTGTGTCATTTTATTTTGCTCATTTTATTTTTCGATTGCTTTCGTTATAGTCCACGCTGACAGAAGAAGCCAAAGAAGCGTATAACTCATTAGTGGAAAAACCATCAATGGGCAGCTTAGGTATTGTGCTAATTTATTTCAAGTTTTACAGTTTTTTTGCATTTAATTTAATTATGTCATGCTTCCATCGTAGCTAAATTACTCTAGGGTAGAACAATGCATTAGTCTTAACGAATTTCATCTTTTCCCCAGGCTTTTTGACACCTTCTTACGAAAATAAATCAATGAGCTTCCACTTTCCAGAGAAAAGCAGCAGCTTATGTAAAAAGTCTGAATTTTTTGAAACATCGGATATTCCCATATCTCCGTCATCAATTTCCTCCTCGTCAACTTCCGCTAACATAAACAATTTTAATCACACACTTAGTAGTCCTAGAAAACCAAAACCACGAACTTTGAGCTTAACGAAAAATGACACTGATGACGATGACGAAGAAGTTGATGTAAATCCGCTGAGACTTCTTCGTCAGAATAAAGCCAGTGCGAATGCTGGGACAAACATTCTTCCTTTACCCCCCAGAGAACGACATCGAGCAACATCCAGCAGTAGCTCCGGTTCTACGACCAGACACCAAAGAAAACATCCCCTTTTAATACCAGCCAAAATTCCAATATCTCTCGATCCACCCCCACCGCCCCCTAAACCTGTACGACAACATTTACCATCCACATCGTCTCAAAGTACCCGAAGTACTCCCGAAAAGGAAACCAACTCAGATCCTCAAAATCAAAACACCTCGTCACAAATCGCACAATTCGACACTATCAATCACAGCATGGCAGAAGACAAGGAAAATATTTCGACAATTACAGCTCAAATACAAACTATTTTACACAATAATAGTGACAACGAATGCAGCTCGGAGTATGTGCCACCCAATGCCAGTAGTACACAAACGTCTTCTGTGACAACTGCGCCGACAACGAAGTCAGCCAAACCACGACTGATGTCACCATTAATGACCTCCACAGAAATCCCTCTCTACGAGAATTTTGCCAATTCAGGGACGGGAGACGAAACCGACAAAGAATCTCAAACTAATACACATGCCAACTTTAATTGTAATAATGCGAGTACTAATGGTACTAATAGCGACTTCTCAAATGCTTCAACGAAAGATATCAGACCAAATGGTAATCAAAACGCAGCAAATTCCGGTAATAATAGCAATAATTGTAGTGTATATACAACAAGTGTTCCTTCGGTCAGGGAAGTAATAGCAATGCACAGTAGAAGTAATAGTGGAGCCGGAAATGATTTTGCATTTGACAAAAACTTCAAGAAAACGAGTCCTGGTCTCAATGGTCCTGCAATTGACAAGAGGTCTCCGGCCCAATACAAAGTTACGGAAGAAATAAGCAAGAAAACTG
>JABASH010004383.1:0-14146 GCA_019776445.1 Tomocerus maximus | reverse complement strand
ACCACTAGCTAAAGCCTTGGATGAGACTTTAAATTCTACCGTAGTTTTTAACTCGCGAAGAAAACCGTTTTTTATTGGAGAAGTACCTGTTCAGCTATATTCAAATGGATATTTGAGATACGGAGGAGACAATTATTCCCCAAACGAATTCTGTATAGCAAGGTTTTCAAACAATCTCGAATAATGCAGGCATTTCAGGAAAATACTTCAGGAAATGCAAGTTCTGTAAAAAATTGTTTTAATTTAGATACACTGCTACTACTTTACACTTATTGGTTTGCAACTCAACATGCGGACCTAAGAACCCTTGCGTCAAGAAATGCTGTGAAATTGATCAGGTATGGGATTTGAGTGAATACCCGGACGGCCCCATTAAATGCATGCCATCCGGGGGACAAATTTGGAATCCTGTAATATACTCTGACCCTCATACAAAAGTTATCGATCCTGATGTTAAGCCCCATCTAATAACAAGCCATCCTCGTATCTGGTGTGTGGCTAATGATCCTATTTTAGTTTCATGGAAGCAAATCGATGGTGATAAAAAGAAAACGTAAGCTTAATTGTAATTTACTACTTCTTCTACCAATACTTGTCGTCTGGAATAAAAAGACATATTGCATTCCAACTTTATAGATTCAAAATACTCCAAGATGGAAATGCATGGTACAAATACGACCGTCGAAAATGGATCAATTTTACAGAGGGATTTTATTGTGTTGACGGAGCCATGAACTTCGGTGGCACGAATTTAAATGCAAGTTTTACAGGCTATGAAAACGACAGCATTGTGTTTGATTACGACCGTCGAAAATGGATCAATTTTACAGAGGGATTTTATTGTGTTGACGGAGCCATGAACTTCGGTGGCACGAATTTAAATGCAAGTTTTACAGGCTATGAAAACGACAGCATTGTATTTGACTGCGGACCTGAATTAAAAGAACCTCACATTGTAAGTTTTTTCACTCTTGGTTATGTAAATTTGCAAAATGCTACCATCATCGTCAATGATTACAATCTTACAATTGAATCTTTAATTTTCAGTCGAGAACATCTGAACTGTATGGAATATGCATGATATTTGCTTCGTGTTTTCTTGCCGTCACCGTCATTGTCTACATTCTATTGTGGGAGAAGCAAAATGTGCATGGATGGACTTTGCTGTGCTACTTCTCATCTCTATTTTTTATGTATTTGTTTCTTTCTGGAGTGCACTTTTCATCTATGACTATGGAACAAAGTGAATTCGGTGGAAATTCTGCCTGTCATATCATTGGTATGTCAAATAAAAAAATCAAAGATGCTTTTCATACATCTTGAATAGTTTTTTCTACTTAGGAAGATATCATCCTTTTGTGTACTAATGACTGTATTTATTTCCAGCCGTAATGGCCCACTTTTTCTTCTTGATGAGTTTTTGCTGGATGAGCACAATCAATTTTGATATTTGGTGGAAATTCAGAGCCTTAAAGCCTACGGATAATCGCTCTAAAGGAATCAAACGATTTTTGGTATATTTAGCATTTTCTGTCGGAGTCCCTCTCACTATTGTAGGTGTAGCTCTCACACTGGATTTCATTTACGGGTAAATCAATGATTTAATTATCCAGAGTATATAAAATAGTGTATGCTAATTTTAAAATAGTCCCGATAATTAGTTTTCTTTATATTTTCAGATTCTAAGATTTTCTGTTAAATACAAATTACTTGTCAAAAAATGTTGTTTGGAATAATTGAAAATATTTTGATGAGTAATGGTTATAATGTTTTTTCTTAGGAATGATGAAGATAGTGAAGTGATAGTACCGGACTATGGAAAGAAATGGTGTTACTTGGAAAGAAAATACGCCCCTTTACCTTATCTGTATGGCCCAGCTGGGGTTCTTCTGACATGCAATCTCTTCTTCTTCAGTGTTACAATCTACGCTATGTACAAGATTCAACAGAGCACAAAATTTGCAACAACGAGTAGTTCGAAAAGCAACTATCAAAAGCAATCGTACGTTATCTATCTTAATTTCTTAGTACGAAAGATTTCTAATTGCCATTTCAGCGGAAAATTAAATCAATCCTTTCCAGGGCATACCTTTTCGGGAAACTATTCATAGTGATGGGAATTCCCTGGTGTCTCGAGGTGGTTTCATGGGCCACGACTCCCGAAACTTTGGATGTGCCTTGGTACTGTAAAGACATAATTTTATATGCATACTTAAGTATTAATGTAATGTTAACCAGTTCTTATGCCAATGCAAAAATGAAGATAAACTTTAGCTGATAATAGACAGAATAGAGGTGATTTTCTTTGTCATTGACATTCATTAGATGAGAGAGAGAGAGTTCTGTCTTATTAGTACTCAGCATACTGCAAGTTAAATGCAGTTTGTTTCAGCTAAGAATCTAATTATATATTTTACATTACAGGTATTGGGTTATATTCGATTTAATAAATATTTTCCAAGCCATAGCGATATTTATTATCTTCGTTTTCAAGAGAGAGACGTTTGTTTCCCTTGAGGGGAAGTACCCAAGTTTTCGACGTAAGACGTATAGCTTTAAATTAGTTACTAAATTAAGTTGACTGTGTCCTTTTGTTCAAAGATACTTTGCTACATTTAATTATCATGGATTTCAATTTTTGATGTACCTAAAAGGTTTCCTTTCAGCTGTCACAATAAAGCCGGAAACAGCCGAGACGATATTGGAAAGACGTCCAAGATTGAGGTTCGTCATAAACATGTTTACCCGTTCGCCCTCTAATCCAAGAAACTTTTCCAGCAGGAAGACTCAAAGTACGGTTACCGAAGCCTCTCGATCAAGAAGATCTTCTCGCTCTCATCTTGACATTGACGATAAAGACAAGTTTGGAATAGAGCTCGTTGACAGTGAACCCAGAGGAGTTTTGCCTTAGGCATCTCAACCCACGAACCTCTCAGTCAAACAACTTCTTTGCTAAACTTTTTTTTTAAATAACTGTTTCTTACACCAGTACCGTATAGGCCAATCTCAGTGCAAATAAATTATAATTTTTCTTTGATTTCTTTTAATTTTTCATTTTTCCCTAATTTTCTTTCTTGAGACCATGCTTAATATAGAGGAACACTCAACTGCTATTAGTGCTACCCAAAAATTTTACCAGTCTATTTGTGCCTGATAAAATTCACATTATATATTTGCTATTATTTAATCCAAAATTTTGCATTTCCTAAATAGATGTAGGAATAAGTGTTCAGATGATGAGACCGTAAATCGTACTCCATACAATCAGTACAAAGTATACTGTAAGGATAAAGGACACCTACTTTACAATGATAAGGTAGATCTTGAAGAACAATCGTGTAAACAATACTAATGCTCACACTTCCCACACATTACCTAGACTTGTATATCTCTTTCAAGTTTATATTATTCTATACATCATTGACGCATGTAAACACTTGAGTCACTAGCTAAGAACAAGCTAAAGCTATATTATGTGCAACATGTATGTACTAATTTATTTAAATCGCACAATGCCTTAGGAATGTAAGAGCATAGATAATCATGTAAAGGTAACTTTGTCCTAACTGTTTATTATTATAAAGCTATACTTATGTGCAACATGTATGTACTAATTTATTTAAATCGCACAATGCCTTAGGAATGTAAGAGCATAGATAATCATGTAAAGGTAACTTTGTCCTAACTGTTTGTTAGAAATGCACATTATGGAAAATATACGTATGAATATGCATTGTTATATTCTATATTGCATTATACGTGTAGTATTTTGCGTTCTGCTCACAGTTCATTGAGTAAACGAGTTTAGTAGATGAGTCGTAACCCCAATAATGTTACAGACAAATATCATTTTGCTTAGTTATATTAAAGCATGATATGTGCACAATATATTGTTAAGCCTGCCTTTGTAGTGTCCGTGTCGTATTCTTTTAATTTCAGATTATTCATTCTTGTGTTGTATCTCAGCATTAGAAGCCAAGACCACCGCAAACAGTGTCACAAAAATTATATATGTCAGTATTTCGGTTACAATGTCACTTAAACACTCATAGTAGTCAAAAAAATATTATCTTTACAAGGAAAACCAAAAAAGGTCGCCTATTATTTCATGGTTCGTTCACCACAAACCATTTTCGCTGCTACCTACTTACTTCCGATACGAAAACACCCAATTGTCAGTATTTATTTTGAACTTCTCCATGACTCTCCGACAGTGAATTTGCCAATGGGAAACGTGTATTTACTCCTCATTTGGCTTGTACATTGCATAAGTGCCACTGCCAGCAGTAATGCAAATACTAATATAACTACTTTTTCATTGAACGTGTGCAATGAAAACAATAATATCCCTCAAAGTAAATATGTCGAATTCTCTATACCGAAGGATCTCTTATCCACACGGTTTTCAAATCACAGTTTCCATTTTCAGTTCAGGTAAATGTCTTATATTGAGTAGGTATAAATTAATTTTACTGAGTACATTGATCAATAAACAGTTTCTATTATTCTATTGTACTGTGTGTACTATCTATACCCACTATGGTCTACTAAGAAACAAATCGTGAATTTAAAAAGATTGTTGGAGCTTAAAACTCCAAATTGAATAGATGAAAAACAGAATTTTTTAAAACTGCCACATGCAAAAATGTTTATAGAGTTTTTTCTACATTTTTTCCAATTACTGTCCAATGAGGATTTGTTCACATGTTTGTAGAATCATCACAATCCTTGCATACTTATTGTATAGAAATGTAGTGTAAAATCAGTTAGCAGTTATCACTTATAACAACTTTTTGCTTTTTGCATAACTTATAATAACTTATCACATAACTTACATAACTTACTTGTATAACTTACATAAGTTACACAACTTACTTATTATAACCTACAGAAGTTACTTACATAACTTATATAACTATAAGCTATAACTATAAACTTATATATTTTACGATAGAAATATCGGGAACGATCCAAGCTGTATAAACGGTTCACGGAAAATCACTTGGCGTAAATCGAAGAACAAAGTGGAAAGCGAAGTAACTATTCTTATTTCTCCAAATGGTTACTTGAAATACAACGATAGAATATATGAAAAGGATCAATATTGTCTTAAGGAGTAAGAAGGTTTATTAATGAATACTAAGATTCACAAATATATTCAATGCATACATTTTTAAAGCATTTTCAAGCAAAAAATATTTTCTTTTCAGCTTTGACGAAAACGAATGGCAATTTAAAGTGTGCAACGATGAATGTAGTCCACAAACACCATGTATTCTCAAATGTTGCGATCCAGACGAAGTCTTCGATGCGTCTAAATTTCCTGCTCTCAAGTGTCAACCTTCAGGACTCAAACAGTGGAAGCCAATACTGTATTCGGACGTTTCCACTAAACTGAAGGAGTCACAATTAAAAGCCATCACACCCATTACGATACATCATGATCCACGGAAGTGGCTTAAGCAAGCAAAATGCAATCCTGTAACTTTATCCCGTCGACATATCGACGATGACATGAAAGAAGCTAACTTGTGAGATGTTTTCCATATTATGAAATTATGACTAGTAAACTGTTAGGGTCACATTTAAATTATAATTGATGTAAGTACTGACGTGACAATTTTAGGTTTAACATTTTAAAAGATGGGACTATTTGGAGATGCCTTGGGAAAGGAAATTGGGTACCATTTGAAACCCAAAATATATGTATTGACGGAATACAAAATTTTACAAACGGACCTACTTACTTTTCTGGAGATGAAGATGATGTACTTATATTGAAATGCACCGACTCAGATTCGGAAAAACAAGAGAGTCATCAGGTAAAAGATAAAACGTATTTTAATACAAAACATATCATATCTGTCATCTGATTTTCTTTTGTTATTTATGTAGCGTCAACAAAGCATCGATAGAGTCTACATAGTGTTCTTGATTATATCTTCGATCGTTCTGCTGATTACACTTGTGGTTCATCTTTTAGTTTGGGAGAAGCACACGGTAAATATATGGACTCAAGTTATCTACATAGGTTGTCTGTTTGCAAATTATGTATTCCTATCTGCTATCCATATTTCTTCGTTGGATATGGTCAGGGCGCCCCAACCCAAGCTTGATTGTAAAATAATAGGTAAGTACTTTAACTAATTTCTAAAAAATTAGCCTCATGTGCCAAATCATAAATGAATAATCACTAAAATATTTGTACCTACACATTTTCCAGCGGTTTTAGCTCACTTTTTCTTTATTTCGACTTTCAGTTGGTTGTCAGTTATTAACTACGATATATACAATACATTTCGGTAATAGAAAACACTAATTAAATCAGTAAACACAATTAAATTCTACTCATCTCCACAATATGCAAATACTTATACAATTTTTTATGTGCCAGAGCTCTGAAACCAACCAGTGGTAAGTCAAAGGGGCTGAAAAAACTCATCTTCTACGCAATGTTTGGGTTTGGAGTGCCAGTAACCATTGTCACTATTGCACTGACATTGGAAAGCATTTATGGGCAAGTAATAAATTAGAAATAATATCCCTAGCATAATAGACCTTAATGAGTATGAGTAATATTAATTCGCTAGTAAATTGCAACGTGACCATTACAAAGAGTCAACATTTTCTTAGAAATTTTCACGGTCACATTTGACTATTGCTTACTACTTAGAAAACACATTTGTAAATTGCTTTATTAAATATTTTTAGTTACATGTCATTTGCACAAGTAGCTAGATGAATGACGACTGTTCTTAAGTTACTATTTTAAGGTTTATGTAAATGTAAATTCTCGGCTATTTCGCAAGTGTTAATTATAATCCTACGATGAATAATGCATCACGCACCAGAAGTCGCGTATTGTTAGAAATTCCATTTCACATACTTATAGAGGCAACAAATTAACAGATTAATGACAAAGATTGTTAATTGGATTCTACAGTAATGAAGGGAGCTGTGTGCGTTCTGTAATCACACCTGAGTACGGTGTCGTAACGTGCTACTTGGGACTTGAATATGCACAACTGCCATACGTCTACATTCCCATTGGAACTCTTTTGACTGCAAATCTTATATTTTTTACGCTGACTGTGTACTCGCTGTATTCCATACAGAAATCCACGAAATTTGCTACAAGAAGCAGCTCCAAAGCAGAGAAGCAGAACCAATCGTGAGTAGCTTGTCAAACCCAGTCAAGATTATTATTACTCCTTCATTGTTAATGAATGCCATACACATGTATGAAGTGGACATACATCATCTTGAATTATATGCTATAGATATTGAGACAAGGCCTAAGTCCTATTATTATTTTGCCTATTTACTTTTTGCAGAGTTGTATTGTTTGCAAAACTCTTCTTACTTATGGGTAATTTTTCACAATTTCATCTCGTATAGATATTCAAATAATATTGGAATACAAATAAATATTCTATTTAGGTCTTCCTTGGTGTTTCGAAGTAATTTCTTGGGCTACGACTAAAGATTACGACAGTGTAAAATGGTATTGGGTAAGTTAACTGTCTTGTTTAGGCAAAATTGTAAGAAAATTCCTATCTTTACATCATTATCAATGATAACATACAGGTTGTTACAGACGTCCTCTTGATTTGCCAATCATTTTCGATCTTTTCAATATTTGTAATGAAGAAGGAAATGTGCCGAGCCTTGGACAGTAAATTTCCTCGATTCAAAAGTAAAATCTTCTAGAGGATTGCTACAGTTCGTTTACTTAATTTCCAACCTTAAGCGTTTATTTTCCTTTGTGCAGAATTCAAAGAGAGTCTCACGTTATCAGAAGAGAAGAACCAACTTCTATCTAGAGATTATCCATTCTTCATTCGTTGTGCCAGGTGGTTACATTGCCCATGTTTCCCATCAGAAAACCAGGACAGTGTTACTTCTAAGAGTACAAGCGTCCCTTCAACCTCCAGCAACCACAATCCTGCTGCCATTAAATCAACCTCGCCAAAGACTCATGTGGGAAATGAGGAGATAGAAATGAAGTAGATTTATCTGTGAGGGTTTTGTTTTAAGATAAAATTACGCTTCACTAAATATTATTAGAAGCACTAATTCTTGCAACTTGTGCCCTACATTTTAATTGTCAAGTATCTTAAGCCAGTAACAGAATAATGTTTGAAAATAAAGGCCAAGGATGATGACCTGGAAGCTTTGGCATTTATTAATATTTATGTTTACTTAGATTTTTAACACAAACAAACTGTTTATGCTCTTGTGGAACATATTTTAGATATATACTAAATAAATGTCAAGTCAAGAGGATGGGATAATGCAGCCTACCATTATCATACCAAAACATTCATTACACTTAGCATATACGATTTCTAGTCTACAAAGATAACACTGTATAGTGAGTGTAAAGGCGTAAAATAGGATGTCAAAGGGTTAAGCACAGAAGAGAAGGATAAAATGAAGTTTTATCGCAGCAACTTTTTTCAGACTCCCATCCAACACTCTCACACTCAGAGTTTGGAAAGTGTCGTGCAGTGTGGACGAGTGTGGAGTGGTGTCATTTAAAGTAATCCCAAAAACACATAGAAGACCTTACTAATGTAAAGGACATGAACATAATGTTAAAAAGCTCACCCATTTTGTTTTACTTATTCATGACTCTTATCTAGACACGCAGGTACATGAAACATCTAACTCGGATGTTGCAGACTGGCAAATTAAAATACTAAATGCTACGAGGTGCTAGTAAACTTTGAGTTCCTGTCGGGATTTAATCGTATGCAAATCCAGAGATTAGTCACAAAATTACATCGACTCACATTTTCTTCCTTTCCCAGTCACGTTTAAAATTTAGAGTGTGTCTCTCTCGACATCCTACTAGCAAATAATTATGCTGCTATGACTCAGATATACCCTATACATTGTCGTTTTCTCACACTATAGCGTATTTGCATTTCTAATATATTGGCTATCCCTCATCATGATATTGTTGTTGGCTGTCATATTAAGACAAGTACACTTGAGACACACGGATATTAGCATTTAGTTAGTTATTAGGAAATAAGATAAGATTTTTATCCTGAGTTTCGGGTGCGGCCTACATGTATTCAACAATGGCATGTGGGCAAGGCTAAGAAAATGAGGATCATAATTTAGAATTGATGGCTCTAGCTTTGCATCGACACAAAGCCTGCTTGCTGCATGTACATAAAATATTTAGCATCTCGAAGGAGTATCTATCTCGAATCCTGTATATCTAAGATTCATCCTTATACATTGATATGGTTATTATTAGATGAAAGATAACGAGTGATGTTATAAGATTTTAAATGACCCAGACCCAATTCTCTAAGAAAGCTGACGTGTATGTCATGTCATGTCATTTACTGTCACGGGGAATTCAGACTTCATTGTATCAATCTGCAAGAACTAATTTGAAATTTTTTCGTTGGTTCAACGAAGGAAGGTCAGTCATGTACAATTGTACAAGAGCACGTCATGTACTTATTGAAATCGGCAACAAGCAAAATACAAAGAATGCGTCGAGTCCTAATCAACTGTTTTCCAAGAGTTTTTATTTTTCCATTGCAATGCTGAGATACCTAGGTGTATTTACGTTAAGTATAGTATAGGAATGTGTAATGAACTAAGAATGTACAATATAGGTACTATTTCGTTATAGATTGCAGATAGTTAAGGTTTCCGTCATAAATACACATGAACACATATTAGCTCGGTGCACGTAATGGTTTTAGATAAAAGACACAGATACTACATGCAGTAATAAGTATGCAGCTAATCTTCTGTGAAAATTCTCCATACACCAAGTTTGGACTTGAGTTCCCATACTTCTTAATATACAGTAGTACAAGCTTGGCTCAGTCACGAAAAGTCTCTTGTTGTGTCTGTAACTTGGGAATCTTCATTTTTCAACACAAAAGTCATCTCCACATCCTATTCTCATTTTACACACTCTTGCAAAAGCAATTAGCTCATATTTGTTTATTCTGTAAAAAGTGCGTGAAATCACGCCTATTTTTACAGACCTATGTCACTGTGTCTCCCTGAGGCAAATGAAGATAATATACTACAGAACACTAACAAGTGATCCAGGCTGTATACAAATGTCTTATCATATCTGATATTTCATACAAAAACTATTAATTCTGAAATCTGTTGCAGATTTCTTTTGCAAATATGTTGAAAATCAGTTTTCCAGATTTTGTGTGCAGGAACATTTTAGTGTTATTTGCACTTGTGCACTGCGTTGTGTCAGAACTAATTAGGGAACCAGACATTCAGAAGATATCTAGTGTTAATAGATGTTGTCATCATGGATTTCAGTTACAGAGCGGAAATTGCATTCCTACCAACAGTGACGAAAACCAATTTAACAGTAGTAGTGTGACAAATGACTCTATTGTTTTACCAAATCATATTTTCTCATCCTTGTCATCTAACCCAAAGACAGAACAGGATTTTCGTTTTAGGTACAATTATGTCTTTAACACTTTAAGAAATCGAATTAATCTAGATTCATTCTATTTGAAAAACTAGTTTCAACCAACAAAGACAATTAATTAGGTGTTCAAATGAAAAAGTATTTTAAAATTTATTCGATTTAGTTAACTGATGAAAATAATTGTTCCCCTCTGATTAGATTGCTGGTAAATTCTCCCGAGTGTACTAATGGGTCATTCCTACTTAGGATGTCGTTAAATTCTACAGGGGAGGATCAAAGCGCAAGTTTTGCCATTAATGGGTACCTAAAATACAAAATGGATTACTACTCCCCGGATGAATACTGCATTATCAGGTTTTTAATGCTAATAAATGGTTTCACAATTTTGCTTGCTCCGGTTGTTAAATTTGAAAGCTATAGCTATGTAAACTACTGTTATTGACAGTTACACGGAGGAAGAAATTAATGTTTCCGTTTGTAAACCTCAGTGCGATTCTCAAAGACCTTGTGTTCGCAAATGCTGTGACTTTGGAGAAGTGTGGGACTTATCTGATTACGAAGAACATGACAGGGTTACATGCAAAGCATCGGGAGCAAAACTTTGGGCTCCGACACTTTATTCAGATCGATACACTAAACTATTAGATTCGGAGGCTGAAAAAGTAAGAGTCCACTACCAAGTGGATCATCCAAGAAATTGGTGCAATGGAAGCTTTATCATTTTATCTCTGAAAGACTTCTCCGAGCACAGACGATCTCCGTGAGTTATATGATCACATGGACTTATCAATTCCATTTCGTATGCAGCTTTACATTCGATTTCCTTGCAGATTTAGAATACTGCAGAACGGATCAGTAGTACATAAATATAGAAGAAGAAAATGGGAAACCATTCCCTACGATGAGATCTGTGTAGATGGAATCCAGAATTACCACGAAAATGGAAACTCTGAAAGGAGACTGTATAATGGTGACGAGAAGGACGCTATCATAATAGATTGCCGGCAATACGAAGAAGAAGAAATGTTTGCAATGGAACCGGTATCGTTATATTGAAGTTATTTAAATGTCTATCATGAGTATGCATATAGCAAAAGTTGTGACACTACTATTTATGTTATATTATAAATGCAGGGATTATCGACATCTACTCTGTATTCGTGTGTCATGATTGTAGCCTCAATATTCCTATTCCTTACTGCTGCTGTTTTCATTGTTTTGTGGAAACATCAAAATATTCACGGGTGGACCATCCTGGGACATGTCATTTCACTCTTTTTTCAGTACATTTTCCTCGTTTCTGCCCATTTACTCCGAGAAGAGGGTCTGTTTTGTGATATCACAGGTTAATTTCTTCTGCAAACAAAACTATTTTCACAATTTCTCAAAAAATAGTTTACTAGATTTTCTTTGAATGATTTCAGCCATAGGAAGCCATTTCTTCTTCATTTCGTCTTTCACATGGTTAACAGCCATAAATTTTGATGTTTTTTGGACTTTTTGGTATTAATAACCAACAAAACATTACTTATCTACAAAAATACATTTCTATTGCCGTAAATAATGAAACCCTTTGTTTGTATACAGGAAATTAAGTCCTATATCTGGAAGAAAGAGTGAATTGAAGCAATTCTTCTTTTACGCATTGTTTGCTGTGGGAGTTCCTGTTACCATTGTTGTGATCGGATTGTTTTTAGATTATGAATACGGGTGTGCAGAGAATCTATATTTTTCCAGTCCTATTGTTAACAATCACATTTGGGAATAAATTCTTTTCTCACAGAAATGATCCAGAGAGCGAAATAATCACTCCAGAGTATGGAAAAGCAAGATGTTTCTTAGATCCTGAATATGCTCAACTGCCATACCTCTATGGTCCCATTGGTATAGACAATACAAAAATTACAAATAATATTGCAAAAATGCTACATTACACAAAAAGTTGAAGCTTACAAATGTCACCTCTATGGTCCCATAGGATTTCTTTTGACAGCCAACTTTGTCTTTTTCATTGCAACTCTAATCTGCATACACAAAAAGTTGAAGCTTACAAATGCCACAAAATTCAAAGCTGAAAAACTAAAGCAAAAGTAAGACACTCAATGCAAAAGTAGACTACAGATATTTGGAAAACATACATAGTAATGATATACAAATGTACAAGGACAAAACATGCTCATTTGACATAATAATGTAATTTAATCAGGTTGTGGTTTTTCGCCAAACTTTTTGTGGTTGTCGGCCTCACATGGATTTTTGAAATTATTTCATGGGCCTGTTCAAAGGAGAACGAGCCTATCCCATGGTACTGGATAATGTTTGATCTCATCAATATGCTACAAGCAGTAGCTATTTTCATTATTTTTGTTTGCAACACTGAAACCCTTTACAACTTAGAGCAGAAGTTCGCCTGTATAAAAAGTAAGAAGCCAGCAAATTGTTTGGAAAACCTGTAAAAGTTTTATGTATGCATTTCAATTAAATTCATTCCTACAGAACTTCGAAATATGATGCCAAGCAAGAAGGAAGATACAGGACAGGGACGCAGAAATTCGTTACAAACGACTGTGGTTGAAAACAATGGCTTTGAAAATGTTGAGTTAAAATAACTCTACATACACACTATTCTTATTTATTTGTCTACAAAGCAATTCACAATTTTGACAAAATAAAAAATATATCTTCTCCCTAGAAAGTGCAGATAATACTAATTCATTTGTAATATCATAAATAAGGACTGCAGATATTATTTTCATTTTTGTGTCTACCGCTTTGATGCGATTCTTCATAATTGACCTTCTAGATTAGTTAACATATTAGTTGACAGACAACCCGATTACATCATATAGGAATATTCCCAATGATTCCGGGTTCCCATTGATATTGAAATAACCTTTGAGTTAAGCTTATCTAGAAAACTAAAAGATTATAATCGTTTCAATTACTATATCCTTGACAAACTCATCGCAGACAGGAAAAGATAAACCGCTATAATCACCACTACCGAACTGATTTTCACGATATAGGTATATGCACACAAGGAAGTAGCTGTGCAAATACTGAATAATATCTTCCATTTTTGAAGGTTGTAGTTACTGATTGTGAAACACAGGTTTTAGAAACCACCATATTTTGCCAATGCATGGCACAATGTAATCACAAAAATCAGGTCTTTGATTTGCCCTACATTGTTTGTATATCAAATCAAACTGTCTGTCTCACCTGATTGATATAGCCTAAATTGTTGACACACAACAGACTCCAGGATTGATTTGTGTACATAAACGTTTGTAATTGTCCATCAAAATTCTTCCTACTATATAAACTCTGATTGGATTGGTAAAACAATCACAAAGATCTCAGTCGTCCGTTGAATACTGCTGGAGGAAATAAATAATTATTGTACATACTAAAACCCTTTAAGACACTCAAAAACTTTGTGAACACATCATGGGAAAAGCTATGAAATTCTTCGTGCTGCTTTCTCTCCTCTGCGTTTTAGAGAGTCATCTGTCAGAATCGGCTGCTGTTGCTGAAAAAGAAGGTAAATATACTAATTTCCGTTTTAAATACTAATCAAAGTTGCAAAAGGGACAATAGTTAACCTAATCATTGATTTTATGAAATGTAGGAAGATATGAGCTGCCTTTCACTTGTGCGACTGTACAATGCCCACCTGGAACAACCTGTGTAATGAGAGACAGGTGT